>PTEX01000006.1:6423626-6627335 GCA_003342815.1 Eudromia elegans
CTTTCCTTTCCTTTCCTTTCCTTTCCTTTCCTTTCCTTTCCTTTCCTTTCCTTTCCTTTCCTTTCCTTTCCTTTCCTTTCCTTTCCTTTCCTTTCCTTTTCTCAGAGAACTTGATTTCTGAACATTCAAAGCTCAGAACGTTTCAGTAGGTTTTTTCTCCCTCAGTCCAATACTGTATAAATATTAGGGGAAATATAGACATGCTGATTCCTTTAAAAGTCAGGGGAAGGTTTATTTAAGAAGAAGGCAAGAACTGTGTTTATGGATAGAAAATACAGTTCATATTGCATTTCATTTGCAAGAAATAGGTGAAATTCTTTTGGAGAGAATTTTCTGAAGATTTGAAAGCAATTCTGAGCTCATTTTTGAGGTGTAAATTAGAAGTAGCTGCACTAAAAACAGTAGCTTTACTCTGTCTTGAAGCTCGTGTCAGAAAAGAATGAAGCCATAGAGGAATATGAACCAACAGTGATGCAGTGGAGAGGCAAGGTAGCATGGATATGCCATCTTTGTTAAACCAACTTTATCTGTTGCTATGCTAGATCTTACTGTCCCCACGAAACCCAGGCTCTCTTACTTCCTTGGACCACTGTGACAATGACAATACTATTACTGGAAGAAGAGAGATTATTTCAAAATGATGAAACTCAAACTTTGAAATTTATAAAAATGAATACCCTGAGGTAGACTTCTAAAACCWAATTCAGGTGCCTGAACAATGTGGAGTTGCTTACACCAGATGTGGTTCTACTGAAGACCGTGAGACCATGTTTGGTGTCAGATATTACTGTGGTAGAAGAAAAGGTTTAGTATTTTGCCCTGATTTACCTGAGTTTGGAATTTCAGGGTATGTTTTAGCACCCTCTGACACTGATGGAAGTTATTTTCTCAGCTTCTTTAAAATATAGGTCACCTATTTACAGCTGAGATCCACAACTGATTTATGGCAGCTTAACAAGTTACCATCTATCAGTTGAACTGCTATAATTGTCCGTGAAATTCTTTTATTGAGGTTTTTAACAAGTCACATTCCCTCACAGCTGGGGAGGCTGAGGAGCTCACGAACAGCTACTGGCAGCAGCCACAGCTCTGTTGACAGGTGTGACTTGCTGAGCCGCTGTGTGCCTCACTCCCAATCAGACACCTGAGTAATGATGGAAGAATCAAAATTGGCACAATATCTGTGCAGCTCTCATGCTAAAAGCACACTGCTCCTTATCTTAGATATCAAAGGAACTATGCAGTATGGTTTGGTCGGATTCTCACCAGAGATTTGACAGATAAGCTTTCCTTATTGGGTGGTAAATCATTGATGGAATCAGAACTGTAAGTAGGGAGAATATGTTGCACCAAGTGTTCTTTGTGTGGAGCTTTATACCTTAGCACAGGACTAAAACTGTATTGCATACATGCAGACATATTTGGGCACATAAGTTTAAATTGTGAAATGCACTGTCTTGAAATGTGTTTAGCACTTGTGGAATAGGATGTGAACAGAAGCAGAAATGGTTACAGATGTGTTCTATCCATAGTTGTCCCCTTCTCAAGTACAAAAGCAAATCAAGAAATGACAGTTTCAGTTCAGACTCAACTGTGGTCTTGCAAAGCTTTGGAAAGTCAACTGAGATTTCTCGACTGTTGACATTTTGTGCAGCAGGTTGCCATATTACCAGATTGTGATGGGTTTCTGTCCTGAAGCATGAACACCAGCTCTTTTGCATGGTGGGTGGGAGGTGCTTAGAGGGGAGCTGTGCTTGTCTCCTCCGCTCAGTCCTGCAGCACATGGACACACAGACCAGCTCCGAAGGTTCATGCGAGTTAGGAGCTGACTGACGGTGCTCCCAGAACTGAGAGCAGCTGCCTGAATGGGTCACTAAAGGGTTTTGGGAGTCTGTCCCTGCAGACTAACACTTTAGAAAATATGTTTGTACTTAAAGCAAAAAAGAAAATAAGGTAAAAGGCATATTTATTCCCTGTATGCCATACTGTCTAGAAAAGACCTTCCCAGGCTACTCCAGACACCTCATGGCATTGAGCAGTGCAGTTTTCCTGAGCTGTGATCATGGAGGTGCCTTCTAAACCAAACCAGGGTACTAAAATACTGGGTGGAAGGAAAGGGAATAGGGATAGGAATTCTTGAGACCAGCATTACCTGGCAGAGACTATGTCCATAAGCATTTGTTTGGTGTGCAGTGACAGCCATGGAGACCAGTGACTAATGGCAGAGACTGAAATCACCATCTGCCTGTATACACCACAGGATGTGGTGTATAAGGATAGGCTTTCAAACATGATCCCGAGCTGAGCGTTTGCCCTGAGCCATAATCATCATATATATAAAATTGTCACAAATCACTTTTTTTTTTTTTTTTAAGATTTCTTTGAAAAGTTGAAATTGGGTTTGGGTGAAGCAAATACACAAAATCCTTTTCTTCAACCAAGGGATATTCATGTCCATTGGAGAGCCCACRTTCTGGTACCTCTCAAACAGGTGTCCTGATCAGGCTTATCACTGAGCTGGAGAGAGTTAATGTGGTGTGGACATACTGCAACTGCAAGAAGAGTAAGGGCACACTGGGCRTGGAAATTGTGGGGAAACAAGTCTGTAAGAGGGTGAATATAGTAATTACAATATCATTATATCCTTTCTGCTTGATCCTTACTGAAATCATTTACAGTCAGTTTACATATATTTGCACTGAAATAGAACTGGCTACCTCTTACACACTGACCACTGACACAAATATTTCATGTGTGATACTGAATCTGCATAAACTCATTGTGAATTTATCTGTTTAGAAGCTACTGTGAAATGGCAAATACTGAACAACCCAAACAAACAAGACTTTGTAACCAGATCAGTACTTCCAGTGCAGAGTAAAGTAGTTTTTACTGAGCATGATAGACTTCTTCAGAGATKATGACTTTTCCTGAAATGTCCTAGGAGTATTTCATGACTAGGTTACTGTACTTTTTTTTTTTTTACTGCAACATGTGCAATTCACTTTATGTTCTTGTGCACTTTTTGATATTTTATTTTATTTTGTATGAAACCCTTTTCCTTCACCTCTCCCTTCCCATTATTTATAAAAGCTACTGTGGTGTTAACAGTTTAAATTTGCATTGTTGTAGTAAATAGCAGCTCTGAATGACATATTTTCATCTTTCAAAGTATGAATAAACTATTAAATTCTGAAGGACTGCCACTGTCCTGAATAGCCACATTGAGTGACTTAGCACAAAAATATCCAGAAAAAGTGTGAATCAGTTCAAGCTTGAACAAGTAATAACAATTTGGTAGGTAAACACAGGAGTGAGAGAACAGCGAGTATTGCAAGCAAGGAGATAGACCTGCAACTATTCCAGTTTTGATTGAATCCATAGTCTGATGTAATGTGCAGCACTTCCAAGTGTTCCAAGTTTCTGTCCTGAACTCAACCGTGTGCACTTGGYCACAGCACTCACTGCAATACCTGTGGGTTTTTCCATGACCTGCTCTGCTGAGGCCGCTGGAAATCTAGAATGATGCCAAGGATGCTGCTGTGCAGTGGCAGCACTGAGACAGAGTTCAGCATCTGTATTACAGTGGCGACACAAGACTAAGGATGTGAGAAAATGTAGCTCTTCACATGTAAAGAAATCCCTTGGCTATAGTCCTGCAGATTGACAGCCACAGTTTTCCCACTGAATTAAAAGAGAGTGCTACCTTTGATTTCTGCAGAGTAAGGGAGGGACACAGCCTCCTCATTTCCCCATTCCTCCCCAAAATACAAAATTCTTCTCTGCACCTCTGGGCCAGGTGTTAACTGGGTGTCTCTAACCCTTGGACTCACTCATATACCAGCCTGCACACTGCATGTAGTTGCAGGTATGGGTATGTGCTGCCAGTGCCACTCCTGCCATCTCTCTCCTGTCTCACCTCCTATACAGGTGATCTGCCAGGTTTGATGCACATAGTAAGTGTTGGTACCAGAGGGAAATCAGTGAAGATCATTTCTGTTGTTACTTTGAGCTGCTAGASCAGAACATTACAGCCCTTGTTTTCATACAGGTAAACAGGGGTGTGATTCAGTGAGAAGTTTAGGAAAAGAATAAACTACTTTTGGCCAAAGGCGTATTCCAACTAAAGTTGTAACCTGGTTCTGTGATACTAAACACCATCAGAAGACCCAAAGCTATACTTTAGAAGGCTTAAAATGTTCATTTTCTTGTGATTGCATCATCCTCAAAAGCAGCTAAGCCTGTTTTTCTCCTCAGTGAGAAATTAAGGATGAGTCCGAGGGAGCTAGACCAGCTGGGGAATGCGTGGGTCGAGGCTGCCTTCTGCTGAGTCCCGGGAGAAGTTCCCATTAACTCCAGCGGGAGCTGATTCGGGCCCTGGAAGATCAGAGTCCAATCTCTGGCCTTCCCCTTGCTCCCCATAATATACTACTTTCCACCTTAATGATTTACATCACTTACAATATAAATGAAAGGATATGTWAGCCTGCAATATTAAAGCTTTCAGATCTCATGTTCTCTGACTTAGCACTGCATTCATTATCCATGGACTTTAGAGATGTTTAAGAACATCCCCTGTTAACTTTTCTAAAGCAAATTTAATAAAGTACTTATTAAAGTAATAGAGTTAATAAATGCTTTTGTAGTCAGATCTTGTGATAGAACCTKTAAATCAGGCAAAATGGAAGCTCTCCTCTACTAGGAGATGGCGGAAGTCAAGGCATACCTTGCTATGCGCTTTTCTATCATATTTTATATTTTAATATTCAGCAATTTACATGATTTGTCATTTGTGCTGTGGACATTTAGAAATTAATTCTGCTTTTGCTTGCTTTCAGTGTAACACTAGCAAATTTCCTAGCCACACAAGAGATGCTGCTGATCTATATCACTGATCATGCTGATCACTCAAATGGGCAGGGRTTTTAGCCCTTATGTCTCACCACGACATACAACTAAAATTTACATTTACTCAGTGGAGCAAAAACAAACCAACTCCATTTGCAGAATGACCAAGATAAAACTACCTCCTTTCTTCTTTTATTTTTTTTTAATTTTCTCAATATTTACATATAAGAAGAGCTTAAACCAATTCAAACATGGTGTCTACATTAAATACTGTCCACTCCAGTCTCTTGCATGCCAAAGGAAGTGACCCAAGTATCTTGGCTTCTCTGGAATTACTTTAAAGCMCAAAAACTGTCTGAATGGGGTTAATTCTTCTCATTCCATGGCCGCAGCTGCAGGACAACCCCAGAAGGATGTTCCCACATGGAGGAGATCTCCCAGGTGTTGCAAGAGCAGATTATGGGTGGCTCTTAGCCCATCTCGCCATGGCTCAGACAACGCCACACAAAGAAAGAGGCCTCATTTGCCTTGCACTTCGTGCCATGGGCTCTGTAAGGCTCATTCCCGATTTACACCCACACAGCGAGAGCAGAACCAAGCCCGYGTGGAGTCACAGAGGTGTTTAGTTTGCCCCACGCAGTCGCTGCCTGTCCTAGACCAAAMCACCCTCCTTCGGCACGCATCGCTCTGCACGGTCGTCTGCTCCCGACCCGCGCTTCGAGATACGTTTCACCGCATGTTAAGGCATTATTTTATCAAAAGTCACAACCTCCTGGCTCCTACTCCGAGCCCCTACCCGCTAAATATACCCAAAAACATTGAAAATGGGCGGGGGCGCAGGCGGCTTGGTGGGGATGGGCTTCACCACCACGGGCCGGTGGAGCTCCTGCCCCGCGCCGTCGGCGTCCTTGCGGAAGGGCTGGAGCTCGCCCGGCAGCGCCGCGCTCTTCCGCCACAGCGCCAGGCCCGGGAAGAGCGACGGCGGCAGCGCCGCGGCGCTCGGGTACAGCGGCTGCCCGCCGCACGGGAAGGGGCAGCAAGTCCAGGCGGCCACGYGGCCACCTGCGGGTGGCCCCCGTGCCTTGGCAGGGTCCTCCTCGCCGCCATCGTGGGGACTCTCAGGGCCGGCAGCCCCCGGGCTCCTTCTGCTTTTCTTCCCCTCATAAGGAAGAGGCTCTGCGACGTTTGGRAGCCCGTCCAGGCCGGTGGGAAAGCTCCTGGCCAGTGGGCTCTGCGCTGGCCGGGGCTCTTCCCAGAACGATGCGGGCAGCTGTCTCTTCCTCATGGGCACCTGGTCCGGCCTGGCGGKCTCCGGGTGCTGCTCCTGCAGAAGCTGCTCCCTGGGAGAGGCGTCGCCTGCCTCAGTGGTCCTCAGCACCCGCTCCGCTCTGCACTGGTGCCTGGAGTCGGCCGCCTCGGGCTGGGCACCATGAGCCCTCTCCTCGGCGCCCCGCTTCCCACYGCACTCCGCTGGTTTGCCGGGGTGGCACCGTGGGATCCTGGAGTACTTCTGGGAGAACCGTTTGAGCTGTTTCTGCAAGTATTTTCTGTGGTCRACCGACCGGCGGCAAGGAGCGGATTTATCCAGAGCCGCTTTGATGTCACTCGAGGCCAGATTGACAAAATTCAGGAGGGTTTTTACCTCGCTGTCTGATGCCATTTCACAGAGTGCAGCTTGCGGAGATTTCCATTAAAAGTTTATAATCCTTCTCTTCCCACCCTGGCAAATCTGTGAAACACGACGGGCAGATATAAAGCACGAAGCATCAAAAAGCATCAAGCAAAGTAGCGTGGGACGGGAGGGAAGAAGGGAAGAAACACGTCAAACTTCCCAACCAAGCGAACCAGTTGTCAGCTCTCTCCCACACAGGCCCGTGTCCCAGCATCGTCCTGGCATCATCCCGGCATCGTCCCGGCACCGCCGCGCGGGCGCTCGCAGCCGYGTGCCTCGGCTCGCTCGTGCCGCGGAGCCCGACGCTTAATCTTGTTAGGCAGCGTCCAGCCCGGAGCCCGCGTCCCCGCGGCTGAGCGCACACACTCACCCGGGCGCGCGGGAGGTTGCGGCACCCGCGCCGGCTGCTACTGTAGCACCGCTGGGACGAGCCCCCTTCCCCGGCTAATCTCGTTACGCGGGTTACACACTGCCAACCTCCGCAGGGGCAGCTGGAGCCCGCGAGGGTTTTCAGCGAGCACTTGAGCAAGCTGAATGAATATCGACTCCGTCTAGTTCGGGGCCTCTCCCAGGCCAATCAGAAGCCACTTTGCCAAATACAAAGCATCCCAATCAGGCATTAGCCTCCCCGTTCTCACATTCTTTGCCATCACAAATTGTCACCATGGGGACAGCCACAGAAAGACAGCTAATAAATACAATCATTTCCCCGCGATTTCTACCATTCTCCCCTATCCTCTTCACCCCTACTAAGGTCTTTTTTTTTTTTTTTTTCTTAAAAAAAAGGATCAATCCGAAGAGAAAATGTTGATGATGAGCTAAGAAAGTTTAGACACCCTATTCTCTGCACTCCCCAAAAGCTGTCTGGGGCCTGATACAAACCATGCTTCATTGGCATAGGACAATGTAATACGGGGGACCAGCTAGCCCACTTTTAACCATTCCCCATCAGAGCTTCAGAGCTCTTTTTTTTTTTTTTAAAGGGGAGGATGATGTCAGAAAAAGGTAGGAAAGGAACAAATCTCTAAAGAGATGTGCAGATATCCATGGAAAGGGAGYTTGAGCGCTCAAGAATCTTGTCTTTATGTTTGCCCCCTCAATTGAGTTACACAAAAGCTGAATTACCCATTCAAACTACCCGGACAAAAGGATGGAGTTGGATAGTACTCTTGCATCTGTAGTCAAACAGTTAGAGACTTAAATCGAGTCGTCATGATGGAGAAAGAGTTAGACAAAGCCCATAGAATTGCCATCAGCAAACATTTTCCTGTGTCATATTAGTGGGTCTCCATGACTCCCCCTGGCCTGGGGACAATAGCACAAGTTTGCACACTCGACTACTGTCACCCTGCCAACGCTGGCAAGGAGCAGAAACAGGACAATCCTTTAAGGGGAAAGCATGCCCGCTGCAGGGAAGGTAAGAAGAGAGGGAAGAAAAGGCGTGTGAAATGCTAATTGAGCTGCTTCCTTTACTGATCCAGAGTTATGCGAGTCCTCCGCCTTCTCGCAGGGTTGTCCTAAGGGGTGACAATAACTCAATAGCACAGGAAAACCAGGAATCCCACCACGCATACCCTCTCACCCAGGAAAAGAGGAGAGCGGGGAGGCCTGTGCTAGGCACACTTGGGGCATGCCAGCGATGCAGCGCTCGCGCCAGCTGCGTGCCAGCTCCGAGCCCCACCACGGGCCAGGGCACGCGGGGGCTCCACGGCCGGTCTTGCTTTCYAGCCTGCAGTGCCTCGGAGAGGCAAGGAGATGCAAGAGTCCCAAGTCTTGTGCATCTTCAGAGAGACACATGAGGTCAACGACACACATTTATCACTGTGGGGAAAGGAGCATCAGGAATCCAGTTCCCCTCCATGCTGAAAGTAATCACTGATGTGTGGTCTCAAAAGCCTGAGCACAAAAACCTGGCAAAAATCACTTTTTGTGCCTATTTTACTGTAGTTCTCYTGCTTTTGCTTTCCTCAGAGCAGGACAGTGATCCAGATTGGCTGTTATGTGATGTATGGTGCTCACCAGGCTGTGCAAGGCCCTTAGGGAGGACTCATCAGTGGTCAGTACTGGTGGAGACTGTGCTGCTCTCCTCATTCATATTGTTTCTCCCGRTCTGGTCTGAGCCACTTGTGATGACTCCAGTGCTCAGGGTGTTTCCAGTCTGGGTGAACTCTCTGGCGCCAGGACATCACGTAACAGGAGGTGTGGCAAAGCCTTTGACATTGCTGTGCACTGTAATAACACTGCTGATTACCCACAGCAGGTCTGTCTCTCTCATCCAGGTGTGCAGGCACTGAGATTAGCTTTGCAGCCTTCTTGTTCCCTCCAAAGGGAGAGYAGAAAATCCAGAGGCCGTGTTGTTCCCAGCTGAAGCAGCAGATGAAGCTGACACAGGAAGAAGGCCAACCAGAAAGCCTTCCCCTAGCTGGTGAGGGCACTGGGGTTTCTTCTCTCAGAATTTCTGCTCCATGAGCAATTCCTGTGCCAGGAGACTTAGTGCAGCTAACCCTGTRCCTGCAGCCCCTTCCATCAAGTGCGTTTTATCGTCAGGCAAATCTCTTTGTAGCCTTCTCCCTTGAGGTCATTTTTTGCTGAGCAGCTTCCAGTCAACCGCTTGAGCAGTTTCCTGATACACTAAGCAGAGCCTGACCTGTCCATATATCCTGACGCAGATTCCTCTTCTGTAGCTGAGGCTACAATGAGAAGTTTCTGTCTAGTTAATTTAAAGAAATGCACATGAAGGGATCACATCCCTGCTTGAAGAGCCCAACTGCCTCCTGTGCATGAAGAGCATTTGAATCCATGAACATCATGTGGCACAGTGCAATCTCCTGATAGACAAACTTGTTGGTTACATATATACTTAATAACATAATACAAAGTATGTCTAGGCAGAAGGGAGATGGCTGGGAAATCACATCTTATGAGACACTCAATTTGCCTGCGGCCCCTAGGCTATGCTGAGCCCAAGGGCTGGGTTCAGTACTGCTGAAGAGGGTGGATGTGCCTCACCCATCCATGAGAGATGGAGGCTGCGGAGGCTGAATCCCAGGCCTCTGTTTCCCTGGACAGTGCCCAGCCCCTCACCAAGTGTCTGGTGTTGAGACGTCAGGACTTTGGTTATTCCTGTTTTTCCCCCTGCCCTGCTGCCACTACAGAGGAGAGCCCTCGATGGGAAGTCTGTGCTCACTGCTCTGGTGTCCTCTTCCCCTGTAGCTGGATAACAACCGGGAGCTGAGGAGGAATGAACCAGCGAGCAGGATTTAAAAAAACAGAGCAACCCACCCTTTCAAGGTCAGACTCAGGTTGAGCTGCACAGGGTTTTCTCTAAGAGGCCACCGGAGCCCTTTTGTTCCTCTCTGCTCTYGCCATGTTCATCCCAATGTACATGTGAAAGGAACAATTAACAATAGGGCACTCCTCTCCGAGGATCCAATGCACTTTGAAGTGTCCACCAACCAAAGGYTCCAGAATGATACATCATTTTCCACTGTGAACGTGTCAAACAAGCACAGCTATTGAAAAAATGTCTCCACATGCCTTCCCAGCATGCAGACAGGGACCAGCTGGAGAGCCACTTCATATCTGACATGTCACCTCCTGACAGCTGTCTTCCTGGGAATTTTTGCTATGTGAAGTTTTGTATTTTCTTCTTTCTTTTCTTTTTTTCTTTCTTCTTTTTGTGGTTAAGTAAGATGCAAGATTAAAATCATTTGCTTTAAGGCTGCATCCAGACATCTCCTGAACATGCAGCAYTTCCTTAAAGACTGAATAAAGGAGAGAAAAAAGATTTTTTTTTATAAAAAAAAATACCTGGGATTTTTTTTTAATGTGACTCACTGTAAAAGAAGTCAATTCTTAACCATCTCTATGCCAACACCTCTCACTGCTTATTTCCACACTGAAGGCGCCTTTCAGTAAAGGTATTCCAGCATCAGTCTGACTTGAGGTGCATGAACAGACCCGGGAAACTCAATGCATGCCATCAAGTGGGTGGTGATCACTAGGCAGTGAGTGTACCAARCAGCTCTAATAACATGAATATGCAAATCACTGGTGTTATTTTAGTGGCCTATAAAGCAGAGAGCAGCTTAGTGAACAGTGAGGCGGTACRGAGGCTGTACAGAAGTCACTGTTTTGACAGTAGTTTAATCCACATTTCCATTCTTCCTATAAAAGAGCGCTTATTTGCAGACCTGGACTGAGCAATAGTTGCTGTCATTCATTTCTCTAGGTGTAGTAGCACTGTTATAGAGGACAGTGCTGGGCCTTGTTCCRGAATATTGTGTGCTATTCAAAAAAGACAAGTCTCAAGTGAAGAAAAATCTCAAGTGAAGTGATGGAAGGCAGAGAAGGGCAGCTGGAAGCTCCTCCTCAGGAGTGGAGACTCAATTGCATG
Organism: Eudromia elegans; assembly: GCA_003342815.1. Taxonomy (NCBI): domain Eukaryota; kingdom Metazoa; phylum Chordata; class Aves; order Tinamiformes; family Tinamidae; genus Eudromia; species Eudromia elegans. The sequence continues at coordinate 6,434,543 of PTEX01000006.1, forward strand.
AGGAGACTAAAGAGATGGGTCTGCTTCCTACAGCAAGCTCAAAGGTCAGAGGCTCCTCACTGTCAGCTGGCCAGAGGTGGAAGCTTCACCTAGATATGGTAAAATGTAGGAAGTCCTCTTCCTGCAGGAAGTATAAAGTAATCCACGGCTGYTTTTGATCCAGAAAATAGAAGGTGATTTCTAAAAGTCGGAATCTCTCTCAATTGTTCTCCACACTGATCCTTTGCCTTCCACCCAACCCGACCTCCCTGGGCCCCCAGGTCTTTCCTGGGACCTTGCATGCCTGGCAGTCCCCTTTGCTCCCACTCCTTGTTTCCTTGCTGGAGTTAACACCTCTCCTCCAGAAGAGCAACCTGGTATTCCCACAAGCTGAAGTTTGGGCTCTCTTCCTCTTTTTTATACATGTATATCTTTTTCTCTTGGCAATCTGCTTTGACCTGAGTGACACCCTCTCTTTGCTTTCAGCCCCCRGCTTTCTGCCCTTGGGGACAGCCCTCGAGCAGGCACCAAGCGCGGAGGCCGTGCAGAGGGAGGGGACGAGGCAGCCAGAGTGAGGAGGGGGGCCGTTGCTACCCGGGGACTGCCATTCAGGCAGATGGTGGAAGGGCTGGATATGAATAGCTCCTGTCAGTCTGACAGAGCGAACTTTACAACTGTGCTACGTGTTGGACCGCACGTGACTAATGCCATTCTTCTGCAGGCTGCCGGCAGGACACAGCTGGTTCTTTAAGGGAAATTTTCTTTCTCTGTGCTGAAGGAAAAAAAGAAAAAAAAAACACTATTACAAGGTCATGGCAGGAAAAGAGTCTATATCCAATATTACACTCTCTAATTAGACATGATCAAAGCTCACACTGCCTTTCACTGTCTCTCTTTCTGGTAAATCAGATAATGTCTAAAAATGAGCCCGGAGTTGGTTTGGTCCTTCTGGACRTTTAAATTCTCTGTTTCTCCACAAAGCAGGTATGCAGTGAGCAGCAAGACCAAATATAGATTTCTTTATATAATTCTGGAGTAATTAAGTATTTCAAGATCAGTGATAAACTGAGTGCCAAATACTATATGTAGCTTCTGTTAAAGAGAAATAATGCCGCAAAAAGGTTTTAAAAAGAATACAGATATGAATAGGCACACGAAGAAAAGGAAAGGTGAGGTCTGGATGGGAAATGAGCCTTGGCCTCAAGTGTACAGCGTGGAGAAGCTGTGCCAGAGTCCGACCCGGGCATCTTTCAGCTGCTCTCTTTGCCCAGCCAGGGCTCCTCCCAGCGTCTCTCCACCTGCACACTTCCACAGGGAAATCCCTGCCAGGCACTCAGGGTTGGGCTCCCAGCCAGCGATACGTGCGGCGAGACGGCCGCGCTTTCCAGGGTGCTCCTGCCCTGCAGCCCAGCTACGGGCTGGGCCACCGCACAAGGGCAGCAGCTAAGGCCGCTCGAGGTGGTGGGAAAAGCCTGGGCAGTCCAGGTGGATATTGACCTGCTCTGCCTTGAGCCAGCTCCCCACGTGTGCCTGGAAATGGGGAGGCTTCTCTCGGGAAGCCCGGGGGCAGTTCAAACACCTCCCCTTCCCTGTGCCCGCCCCATCTTTCCACAAGGCAGACACATCTTCCCAGGGCTTCCACGGTGGTTTTGTTCCCCAGGGCTCATTTGTCGCCTGATCTGAGCAGAGCATTGCTGGTTTACACCGGCAGCAAACATGGCACTTTGGGTGTGCATGGATGTGCATGGCTATGCTAGCATAGACACAGATGCCTTTTTAGCAGCTTTGTGGTGAGGTTCCCTTCAAATGACGTTTAAGAAAAAAAGGTATCTGCGGCTCTGATTGTGTCACAGCACATATTGGCTTTTGTTATCTCGCGGTTTTATGTATGATTCAAGGCAGCTCCCAACCAGCCACCCTCAGCCATCRGTGCTGCTGGGGCAGACGTAGCCTAGGTGCAGCATGTTCCCACTTTGCAGCTGCCGCARTTCCCAGGCTGGAGCGGCAGCCTCCATGCTCTGGGAGATGAGCTCCCCTCCTCAGAAAGGCTTTCAGGGAAGGAGGCACGTGCGCTTGACAGGGAAGGAAAATCTGGCATCTCTTTGCAGCTTGGCTGAGGGCTCTCCTCACCCCTCCTCACCCCAAGGAGCTGGTGCTGGGAWGGAGCAGGGAGATCCAAACTCTGGGCGCTGGCTGTGCTTCTTCACGAGTGGTTGAAAGTATAGTTTCCTGAGAGAAAACTGAGGCCTTGCTGAAGCAGTGGTCATTGTGGGACGSGGGACAGCATGAGGCTGTGTCTGGGGCCGAAGCGGAGCTGCCCGGGTGGCTGCAGGAGCTCCTAGCCCACCAGCTGTGCTCGCTGCTATGCCCAGGGACATAAGTGGCCACCCCGAGACTGTCACGCAGCCGGCACTCCTGGCTCTGGCTGTTTATATTCGCTATCCCCTCGTGGTGCCAGGGAAAGACAGTCTCTTTCAGGCCTTCTCTGAGCGCTCTGGCAGCGTGGTTTGTCTCTGTAATTCTTTAATGCACCTGCCGTCTGCTGGATGGGAAGGACTCCATTCATGCAAGACAAACTCCCACCCTGGCAGGGTCAGCAGGCGCACAGGAGGCGCAGCCCCCAGAAAGCTCTGCCTTTCCTGGCCCAGTCAATCTTCCAAGTTAGGATCCTTTCCCATTCGTTCGTTTGCTTTTGTTCTTCTCTATCAACTGTTAGGAAGCATCAAACATTTTTTTTTTAATCACCTATCTGCTAAGCTTTGATTCAGTCCCTGGCAAGGTAGACATAAATGTTCTACTCCTCTTGCATCCACCAGCTCATTAAAGGTTTCTTACTTGAGAAAATACTCCCCTTCCACATAAAATGCAGCGTTATGGACGCTCCCACGTGGGACTGATGAATGATGCTCTGCCCTTCCTTCATGCCAGGAAAGGTCAGGATGGCATTTAAAACTGTTCTTACCTTTATAACAATTTTGAAAGCTCTTGGAAGTTGCCCACTTATTCACTGTCTTTTGGAAAAACCTGATTTCACAGCACCTGCCATTCCAGGGGCCTCCGCGGTGTCTATCCCTGCCATGGCCCCTGCCCTGTTCTGGTGAAAAAGGCAGGTGCTTGGGACCTCCTTTCTCCCTAATGCAGAAAGTCTGCAGTTCCCCGGCCCCCCTGGTTGCGGAGGGCCCCAGGGAGACGGGCAGAGTTTGGGTGGCACCGCTCACCCTGTGGTTGAGTTTTGAGGCTGGCGTTCAGGTACCGCTAGAGCGCACTGTGGGAACCGAGCTGGGACCGCTTGTGCTGCAGACTTGCTGGAGCTTGTGCTGTTTGTTTTCATGGGTTTGCTCCAATCCCGCAGCACTGCTCTCCGTCTGGGCAGAAGCAGTCAAAGAAACAGTATGGCTCTGCCCAGAAAAGCCGACTTCAACGTTTTAATCGTCATACATTTAACTAATCCAGTGGGATTAGGGAGGGGAAAATCCCTTCTCCTCTTTGCCTCTTCGCTGTGCTTTTGAGAGGTACTGCCCTGATGCAGGAATGCCTGCATGAGCTCCGCCTCTTACGGCAGATGCCTAAGGCCAGCTCTTTGGGCTCAGTTCTGATTTTTAAAGCATCAGGAAGAGTTTCAAATGAAAATGGGGTTTTCTGTATATATTGCAGTGCAGAAAATGAATAAACCATGAAGTCAACAGGAAACAGGCATCGGCTGCAGGTCCGTTTTCTCTGCTGGAGTTTATTCAGGTGTGTGCTGCTGCAGTTCTGAGCTCCCCACTCCCACTGAAGTCAAACTTTAGTTGGGCACAGATTTCTACAGGTGCTAAATTAGCTCCTCCATGAATTTTCTGTTAAAAACACAAGAACTGGTTATGTGGAAGGAATTAGCATTGTGCTTTTTGACAAACCATACTGCACTCAGCACAGCACTGATGTCCACTGGGGGTCTTTACACGGGCATTGACAAGAGGCAGCAGGGTCTGGTCCATGCTTCTGCAGGGCGTAATGGTCTTAAGACAAGAGAGCAATATGTTGAAATAAACAATATATTTATGAATGTTTATGACCCTAGCAGTCCTTTGCAGAATGAATACTAATAATGAAACAAAATGATTTTTTTTTTTTTGTCTATCTCAAATAGCAGTTAAAAATAGCTTATCCAAGTTGGGTGATCAAGCCAGTTTTTGCAACCCAGAAACTACATGTACTGTTTTTCTTCCTTCCTTTCTGCCTCCAGTGAATCTGGTACACAGGAGAGGCTGTCACGACTGCACAGGTTTTACCCTTGCATCATGTGGCTGGGCATGCGCAGAGCTCCACAATACCCTGTGCGGGAGTCAGGGGGTGTTGGGGAACCTCGTCAGATCCACCACAGAGACTGTAGAAATACATCCAAATTTATAACATGTTAGCAGTTTGTAGGGTGAGAGTTCACKTACAAAACCCTATAATCAGTGGCCAATATTAATTAAGAAGTGTTTGTGGCTGTTTCTATTAGTAGTTTGAACGTTCATTAGCTGAAGTGTGATTTTTACCTCAGCAAGAAAATCTGATAACATATGAGGCTTTTATACAGAACATGCTCAGATTTTTTTCCCCATAAAGTATACAGCAGCGGTGGTAAGTAAGGGCGGGCAGTGAGTACACTGCAGTGAGGATCTCTCCTCCAAGACAGCGATACGAGCAGTGCTTTGGCTGCTCAACCCTGGCATTCCTCAGTTTAGCAGTAGGAYGGCAACTGTTGATAAAGGGTAATTCCATTTATATGCCTGAGCCTGGCACTATTAAAAGAACTGGCCTGTTCCAGCAGAGCCCAGACACATCAGGACTTCACTGAGCTGAAGGAGTAAGTATAAGCAGACACCTCTTCAGGTCGTGTGCGCCACGTACAGCAGCAGTTACCAAGCTCAGCTGGCAAACCGGGACGTCTCAGACTGCAGATCTCACTCTTGTCTCTGAGATGYCCACACAAAATTAAGAGTTGGCAAATCTGAAAATTAGAGAATGATTTTGCTGTGGAATTTGTTTATGGCCTAATTGCTGTATGCCTCATTCTCATCTTTGTGAGGATTTGAACAAATCTTCTGGATTTGTTTGTTTGTTTGTTTTCCTATTTGCATTACACTCTTTAATGTAGAGGTTTGCTCTTACTATTCTGTGTTCACACAGTGACTAATACKCTAAAGGATCTGAAGATTTTTGCAGTGGATTTTGCACTGAATCTGTGTTATGTTATTCTTGAGGTGGGCTCAGAGCCGTAAGCTGTATCTTGATCTTCCATCAGACACTTCATCTCAGTAATCACAGATATATAAAATATTTCCATCTACAAAGATTACTGCAAAATATTCTTAGATATGGGGGTTTCAGCTATTTTTTCTTGCTTTTATTTATTTACCCAATTTAACAGACAAGGGCTATGAAATGAAATAGGCTTCTGTTAGCTTCCAAATTACATCACCCATCAGGAGGACAAACAAAAATCCATCAGTGCCACTCACGTCCTCCTTCTTCCCCTGATCTATTTTTGGACAGTTTCCATAGTGTCACGTGCTGAACACCACCGTCAATCCAATACTCCCAATTTGTAATGCTCTTTATTTAAAATAATTATAATTGATAGAACCTAGATCGATACCGAATGAGATCTCAAACACAATATGATGCAACGTCACTCATTGCCYTGCAACAGCCAAAAGGTAATTTGTGTGGCAGGAATTACTGGAAAAAGAGCAGAAAGCAGAGCAGAAAACAGCATTACAATCCTGTATATAATATTTGCACACATTTGAATGCTAGTTACACTATAGTCAGGGTAACCAGTTTAATTGTCATATAAAAGATCTAAACCATGGAGTTGCAGGACGTTATTTCTTCCTTGCTGTTTTCCAGACCCATCGATGACTCCGGCGCCCCGGGCCGGTGCTGCAGTGTCTGCGCTCAGGGCTGACACGGGCTCCACAGCACGAGCGGGGCAGGCTGCAGCACCCGCAGCCCCTGCGCTGCCGGAGGCAGGAGCCGCCCCGCGCCGTGCGCACGGGCAGCACAACTTCAGCTCTCTCCTCTCGGTGCGGAGTCCGAGCGGCACTGCCTGGTTTGCAGACACGGGGAGGCCCATTCCCACTGGAGATARAAAGCAATGAGGTGGGGCGATTTCTGCTGTCCCATTTTATTCACACAGATTTCACAACCGTATTTGATCCACAGACAAAAGCCAAAGCAGATTCAGAGATTTCCCAAGAGCCATACTAAATTCTTGATCCTGTTTCACTTCCCTTTCCCCTTCCCCAGCCCCAAGAGCCTTCACATACTGCAGTGAAGTGTTTACTAGGAAAACTTTGGTTGCTCTGTGCTCCAAACAGCTCAGCTTGATAAACGCAGCAGSATTGATCTGTGCTGTGCGTCCCTTAACTGAGTTATGATGTATAATCCTCCCTGGAACAGAACATTTACATTCACTGACCTAGTTGAAAAAGTGCATTAATTTTAATTTATGTAAAATTCTCCYAATAAAAGAGTGAGAGGAGAGAGGCAAAGTCTTCTTTACAGTCCCTGCCTGCTTGGAGCTAGAAGGAAGGTCCAACTTTTTAATCAGGGTTTTCAAAAACGGTGAAGCATTTCAGTGGGTAGGTTCTTCATGTAAACCCAGATACAGCTTTATCACCTCCCTTTTTAGCTCACTGGAGTCGTGAATCAGAAACATGGCACCCCTTGTCTCCTCCCTAGGTCAGGAGCCCAGGCCACCGCTGTCCCTGTGGGGTGCTGGGCAGTGTCACCTGGGCATGCTGCACACGGGGGAGAGCACGGGCTCCACTCGGTCTGCTCACTTCAGCTCCCTCTCCGCACCTCTGTGCACACTGAGCTGGTAAGCAGGCGCCTGGAAAGATGTCTTCATGCTAAAACTCCCCTCGAGGAGAATCACGTGTRGGGTGAAGGAAGTGGTAAGAGGGAAAACTGCATGCTCTGCAGGCTGTTGGGCTGGTACCAACATTGCCATGGCCAGTTGGAAACAGTCAATTCAGGAGCTTCTAGTAGCTGAATGAGTAGGATCAGGGGATCACAAAAGATATCGGAGTCATCTTTCCTTCCTTTCCTGATTCCTTCATAAMGAGCAAGCTCGGGGTGGATTAGCACTGAGCCCTTTATCTATCAAGTCCAGCTCCCCTCGCATCTGCAGGCAGCTCCCCTGCGGCACAGGGGATTCCTCCCTCCTTGTCAGGAAGGAGCACTGCAAGCCTGAGCTGCTCTGGATCCACARCACGAAACCTGAATGTGAATGAGCAGCTCAGAAGTGCAGTTTCAGGACCCTGATTTTGCCATGAGCCTTTATCCATCGGGAGAAATCCCAAGCACAGGTTACTGCTCATACATCTCTCCCTGGGCCCAGGGACCTTTCTGTGATTCAAAATCATCTCTGTGATCACTCCAGGAACAGGAAAAAACTTCCCTTGTAGATGCACATAAGCACCCATGACTAATAGCAATTCCCCAGGGGTGGATTTGATCCCAGTGTGTGGCCAATGGGATGGAGCTTTCAGTAGGGCATTTTTTATTTCTTGCYGGTATCTTCAGCTTACAGTGAAGCCCATTTCAGACTGAAAATGTACTCACTACACATGGAAATGAGGCGGCGTGTGCTCAGTGAGGATCTGMATTTGCTTATCTGCAGTCCTTTAAGGACCATGTTCGTATTGCTGAAGAAGGGCAGTAGACTACGGCTGTTCAGAGTGATACAGTATCGTAAAATGCAGACAGCAATTTGTGACAAAAGAAAAAGCTCTTTTTTCAAGCCAAAAGGCAGTCATTTGGTATGCCTTCTAATATAAATGCCTCCTCCACAACATGAAAAAGCTACTACAGAAAGAAATATTTCCCTGCTTTCTCATAAATGGATACCAGTAACATAAGAGGTACAATATCAGTTAGATATAAATAATGTAAGGAAGGGGAAGCAGGAGGATTATTGTCCACAGAAGGAGGTACCCCATCAGCTCTGTTTCTAAAGATTTATTTGGTAGTGAAGCTGGCAATATTCATTTCGAAAAGCAGAACCTAATCATTAGCTTTTCAGGCCTTGATAACTCATAAGCTATCAGATTTCCTTCCAAACACACGTGCATCCTCACAAGCTTGTATTCTTCTGCAGCTGGACCTTGGCAGTGTCTTGAAACAAACGTTTCAAGAGAGAAGCCGGTGTGCAGACATACAGCTATCTCTAAAGAAAAGAGAAATGACTGAGTAACATCAATGAACCAACATGCATCTTCCTGTACCATTTAAGAAGATCCTGGTAGAGCAAAGGGAAACTCTCTGCCGATCATTCTCCCAGACATGGAAACCCGCAGAATTGATCAGTAGCATGAATAGACAGGACACAGCCTGTAAGCACCAGTTTTCTTTAAGCAGAACCTTTATTTTCCATATAAATTCTCATGAACTCCAGAAGTTTGATTTACATATGGTTTGTTGTTGTTTTGTTTCTTTGTTTGCTGTTTTTGTTTTGTTTTCCAGAATTAACACCACGTGGAAGGTCATCATTCTGCAACATCACTTTAAGGCTGAGTTGATGTGAACTGTATTCTGGTGGGGAAGATTCTCCTTGTATTTTGAATGTACCTAGATTTCACACAATCCAGTGTCACATTGCATCCAGGTGCAATTTAGGAAGAGCAGCAGAGGTATGTGTCCCACCTCTGTCATGACGTAGAGTTGCTTCARACAGGGGTGGTCACTGTGCCATGGGGACCAGATCCTGTTCCCAGTGCGGAGTCTACTAGTGCTAACAATTCAAGAGACCAAACTGGGGATTATTTCCAAGGATTTCTCACATGGTACCCTAGCTGTCTTGATGAAGAGATGTTAGCGTCTCTCTTTTCTTTACTCTTTCAATTAATATTTAGGAAAGTATACTGCAAAAAATAGGCTGCTTTTGTTTGTTCATTACCATTAATTATCTGCTTATGATTTCCTGGGTGGTTGATGTAACCCATAGAACAGCCATTAGTTTAATTAATTTTGTGTCACTTCAGCTGGGCCACATTGTGTTATTTGCCCCTCTTGCTTGGGTGAATGAAACCTTTCGAACGGGATGTAGCAAGCAGTGAATATCCCATTCATGCGTTAGAGTAATTCTTGTCTTTTTGTGTGACTGACTGGCTGTGCAAACAAGATCACATCCACGCCAGTGCAGCCAGCCACTACGAGGTGAACGCAGCGTGCCAGCTGCACAGGGAATAAGTGGGGTTTGAAAATGTCACTGCAGGCCTCATGAAAATGCTCTAAATAAACAGTTCCACTACAAAGAAAAAGAACGAAGGAAAAAAAAAAGGACAGAGATGAAAAAAGATGTGGCCCTGAAAATGGTTAGCGCTATTGCCGGCTTTTTATTTAACAGCGACTTTGTAAAATCTTTTAATAACCTACTATTACCATTGCAATTAATCTAATTTAGTTATCTGGACTCCCTTCCCAGAAATAGCTGTTAGAAAAAAAAAAAAAAAAAGGGAGTAAAAATAAAGAAAAACATGCTGATCCCATAAAATTAAATAAATCCAAGTTTGTTGGCTTTTTTTTTGGTAAAATTTCTTTTGTGTTTTAATGCATCAGCATTCTCATCAACCACTCAGCACTTTTTTTTGCAACTGTAGTACACAGAAGCCTTAACATACCAGGACCTCATTGTCTTTTGCTTTAGCCTTCTGTGCAGGGTAAGTTTCAGATGTGAAAATCTATTTCTCCAACAGTTACAAAAGCAGGAAACCTTTCTACAAATACGTGAAGTAGTAACTAGTATAGGAATCAGGAACAGGGATAAATCCAGCAGCATTTGGGGGTTTACACCAATATTTACAAGTTCTGCCTGCAGTGTGCAAGCAGACCTAATCACCAGCACAAAAGATGCATCAGCGTGGGGTTTAGAAACCGGCGTGAGCATTGCAGCTCTGGGTGCTGAATGTTGGCTCTGGAGCGATGCCTGGTAGCAGGAATATTGGTTTGTAGAATTGGTTTGCAGAAGATTTGACAGATCCTTTCTCGAGAAGACTTGTAAGAAAAAATGATTTCTGATTGCTGTCTGTTTTACATGGACGAGCACCGTGCTTCCGTGGCTTGCACCTTGCAGCAGAAACCGAAAAGCTTTCCCTGAGAAGCTATGGACAATGATTGTTTGCCCCTCATCACACTGTTGTGCCTGAGGCAGATGGAAGAAGGACACGAGTCTGTATGGAGAAAAGAAAAAAAAAAAAGGCTATTTATTTTATTGGTGCAACTGATACAGTTAAAGAGTTGATAAACTTTTGGACACACTGATCATTCTTCAGGTCTGAAATGGGCATCAAACATCAAACTTCACAATCAGTTAAATTTAGTTATTAAATTAAACAACAGCTGCTGTTGGTGTAGAAGTAGGGTGGAGCAAGAGGGTCCACGATAAAGTCCTGCAGCACGGAGTGTAACTAGCACTACCCCAGTATCTCTGTCAGAGATAGAAAATTATAATATACAACAAAATGGATGTCTTTGCTGAGTTGGTATTATTTATTACCCAGTGAACTGTCAATTTGTGAGGTAAATGAACTAACTTGTTGCTTACACATTATCGACTGTTAAAGAGAATAATGGGCCAGATCCTTAGCAGTGTTATATCAACACCTCTAATTTATCTATTATATTAAGCTCATCTGGTCAATGAAATACATCCAAATTGTCTAACATGTCTCATATTCTAAGATGCTTCTTCAAAACACAGTTGTGGGCCAAAATTAGAGTGGGATTCTCTGTGATTTAGTTAGGAGCTTGCTATAAGAATAAATACAGTAAGCCTCCAGCAAGCACAGCTGCTTGCCGTGTGTCTCAGGCCCTTCAGGGCTGATATCCATCAGYGAGTCTCCTTCAGCTCAGGGGGAGCTACCACCAAAACTTGAACTTCTCTGTGCCAGGGCTCCAGGGTCCCTCCTTCTGAGCCCTCTCCACTGTCTCACGCCCATGCTACTTTCTTTATGGATTCTCCTTGTCTTTTTATTTGCTTCTGTCATAGATTAATATTATTTTCATCACTATCTTGCTAAAAGACAAAAAGTAAGGTCTTTCACCCATGTTTATCTTGCTAGTGGGAACTATCTGAATAGAAAATGAGCACAAGGAACACTCATTTACCATGAAAAAAAGGAAGCTGGAAAGTGTCAGAGAGATGCAATGAATGGACTTCTCTTGCTAATARCTGACTGGCCTTGTTATTAATATAGATATAATGATGTTAAGCTTCTCTATCAAGTCAGCAGACCCAGGCTATTGGTTACACTTCATTTCTAAGAAGCAGGCTCATTTTTCAATTATATGGTAATTCCCAGTGTTTTTAAGTGCCTGGAAAATGCAAGAAGTTCGAAAACATCTTACTGAGGGTGCTGCAAACCTTCATTCAGACAAAAAACACAGTTTGGAAGGACCAGAGATGCTGGTTTGCAATTCACATCTTCCCTGGTCCCAGATGAAAGGAACAAAGTCACTACACACATGCAGTGTGGGGACCACAGTGGATAATAAATAAAAACAAAGTTAAGGGAAGATCATGCCAAGGCTACAGAAAGTCTTTTTCAGAGTCCTCCAAACACTGGGCTACTTGAGCATGGCCAGCAGTCACATTTTGGTGACACTTGTGTGCAGTTGCAGTCTAGGAGTCCCTGGTAGGGTGAGGAGGAAGGCTGATAAAGCACCTTTTTCCTTTCCATATGCCAGCATGCCCCAGTTTGAGCATCATGTCCAGTTTCATTCCCTGCCTCTTGCTGGGGGCAAACATTGCCTGATATTGGCCACCCAAGAGGAGAAGGGTGGGAGTAGCAATCGTATGCCCCRAGTGCTGGGACATGCATTTACCCCACGAGTGGTTGCAGACAGTGAGGAAAGCAAAATATAGCCCATATTGGTAGCCTCTGGATTGCTCTATATGTATGCCCTGCGTGCCTCTAAACACCCAGCCTTGCTCATCACCTTGCCCTGCTGTCATGCAGCTCTGGGGCACACGGCTTTCCAATGCAGCCAAGCTGCTTCGTGAGGGCCCTTCAAGAAAAAAGGAAAAGGAAAGTAGAGTCTCCTCCTCTCCATGTACTTGTCTTCCTCTGTTCAACTTAATATGTTTTGATGCTTGGGAGCTGGGAGTCCCAGGGGCTCGAGTATACTCTATTCTCCCATCTGGAAACCCTGTGTGAAGGAAAGAGTTAATGTTTGCCCCGGCGAGTGAAGCGTGAATGTAGASGGAACAGCTGGCTCTGACTTACGTGGCAAAGACGAATGTGAGGGTGGTTGGCAGGCAGAGAGCATTTCCCTTGCCAGCAACCTCCCGTAGCCATTGCCTGGGGGCACCAGGCCACACACGAAGCCTTGCTGGGACTCCTCACTCTGGGACACCCGYATTACAGGAGGAGATGCTCTCCTCATTCTTGCTGGCTTAGCAGCTCTGCAGATCTACAGACATTGCCTTACTCACATTTAATTCCAGTAGCTGTAGCTCCGCAAGCACTTTATTCTTTTTTTCTCTCAGCTAAAACCTAGGCCACCTTAGATTGTCACAAGCCTCTTATGTAGCTCTGGGGTCTCAATATCTAAAGTTACCACTAGAAAAGACTTCCACCTTCCCTGATGCCTGTGTGTTCTCCTGTTCCTYCAGCAGCAAATGCAATGTCCATTCCTGTGCCCTTTGGATCCTCTGGAGATGTTTATCTGGCAGAGCTGAAATACTTGTAAAGCTGCCCTCAATATGGGTCACCCATATTCTCGAGCAAGRGATCTCTGTTTTTATCTGGTTGTCTATTCGAGCCAGGCTCAAGTAAAACACAAATAATTTACTTAGGGCTGCAAAATAAACAACAAAATGACAATGCTTGYAAAAGATTTGGTGAAGAAGACAAGGTAAAACCTTACCTAATCTACTTATGYTAAGATTAAATCAAGGTCTCTTTCTCCTGTATCACTCTAGAGACACTAGCCAATCTCTAATATCTTTTGCCCTACTAGATGACCTTGAGGTCTGTACCCTTATAGCTGTTTTCCACCTGAGACTGAGCCCTTGGGCAGCGATTTCCCATGCACTCCAGCTGTGTTCAGCCGTGATATGGGTGTAAATGGACACAGTGGAGAGCAGCCTGCTCTGAACGTACAGCAAGGGCAGCAGCTCCACAAACCTCCTTAGCCCTGTGTGACTGCAGACTTAAATCAAGATCTAYGGCTTGAAAGCCTGAGGCTCTTCCCCATCTGTGACTCAGTTCCCTTAGGAGCAATTTATCCTCCCCAGTCCACATGGATACCCTTGCTCCAGGGCTCATGCTGGGGAGCTTCAGGTCAGCAGTATCTTCCAGACCTGAAGGAAAAATGAAATGAGACACTGAACTGCTTGTGAGTGAAATGGGCTCCATCACAAACACACTCTCCCAACAGTCCCAGCCCAGAGCTAGCTCTTTCCTTGAGGAAATACAAAATCTTCAGAAAAAAAAGGACAGGAAAATTTTCAGGGCACCTTACAGACTTGCACAGCTCAGCACCTTCATTTTAACACCTGGGGCTCTTAGAAATATTATACATAAAGCACAGCAGCTTGACAGTRAGAGAAAATGGAAAGATACTAAAAATACAATCTTTGGGCAAAGTAAGAGTCTTCTGCACTGCTTATAACAAGTCAGGGACAAATATGGGTCTCTCTGTGAGGATTTGGAGCAGTGCTGMASTTTGGCATCAGTCTTGTTGACAGAACCATGTGGCTGTCGCCTGTCTCCAGATTAGAGCTAAGGACTAAGGGCTGCATCCCCCTGCAAGATATGCAAGGAGACAGTCCCATGCTGACAAGCAGTTTCTTTTGTGGAAGCATTTCCATTGATGTTTCTCTTGCAAYGACTTCTGTGCCTGCCTATCACCGGTTCCTCTGAGACACACACCAGCCCCTGAGAGGGGGCAGCTCTTCCTGCCTCCAGCCAGGAGAGGGTGAAGTTTCCTGCCCAGCGCTGGGGAGTAACCCCATAGGAACAGCAAACAGCCTCATGATAACAGTGAAAAAGGGTGAGGAAAAGGACAGGGCTGCTGTCACCAGCCCTCAGAGTCTCTGAGAGCCAGATGGGAAGAAGAAGAGACTTCTCCAGAGTTCAGYCTCGGGTCCACAAGCAGGCCATACACTAGCACATTATCCCTGTCTGTCCGGGATAGCCATGAGCTCTCCAAAGGTAAAGCAGTGCTTGCTTCCACTCAGCCCAGGAGGAAGAGGCTGAGCAATGAGAAAGTCTTAGATGAGCCACAGGTTTAAGCCTGAAACTGATCCAGTTGCACACAGTGCCCCCAAAGTACTTGGTCTTTGCAAACATTCACCTCAAAGGTTGAACATTTAAATAATGGCTCCAAAATACTAGAGAGACGCAGGTGGTGGGTCCTGGTCACCCAAGACTACGGATCAGGGAAGAGCAGTTGAGATTCGCCCTCCAGTTCTCCCTCTTCCGTAGCGCTCCAGGGAGGCAGCTGGGCTCCCGCAGCACGACTGCAGTGACTCACTGCTCACGTTGTGGTCAGGGACAGAGCCTGCGGTACGGGTCATATTCCCACGCGTTTCTTGGGCGTTCATCTCTACCCACCTGCGCCACGTTGTGGACGTGAGCAGTCCTTTGCCYGGGGCCCGGCTCCATGGGGCTGCTTCTGGCATGAAACCTGGTTACTGGCAGAGGAGTCTGTTGAACAGCTGCTGAAACTCCCCATTCCTCTGTGTGTGTCTGTACAAATATGTGCGTGCAAATGTGTGTGCAAATGTGTGTTCATGTGCAAGGGAGGGAGCCAACACTGAACGTCCCCAGTACTCCCAAAGCAAATTCTGCAGAGAACAGCCAGTGACATTTCTTTTCCCTGGTTAAAAAGAAGAAGCCTCTTCCATTTGAGAGTGACTGATATCCATGACCTTTTCCTCTCAGATCTGGAGGASGGACTTCAAAATGCATCTGGGGACACACAGAGAGCTGAGCTCCTCTTAGAAACTGGACTTGAAAGCACTTCATTTCCAGTGAAATTGGTCCAGGATCAAGAACTTGCTCTGCCAAGGAATGGCAAGTTGGGAATCTGCTTATTCACTGTCAAGCAGGATATGTGAAGAGCCACAGGGCGGTGAGGGTGGGAGGAGCTGACTTGGGCCAGGGGCTCCCGGGGCTCCCCGAACGTGGCTCMGTGGTGGCAGGAGGCTTGGCCGGGCACAGGAGACTGGCGAGGAGGAGCGCCGTGAAGGCCCCTCGCRCCAGGAGCGTGCTCCTTAAAGCACAGATAAACAAGCAGTTGGAAATACTAGTTATCTCTGTGTAAACACTGAGGAAGGCAGTACGCACAACTAAAGAARGGGTTGAGTGTCCCTTTACAAGGCTCCTAGTTTCCTACTTAATTAAGAGATGTCTGACAGACTGTGTTCTGATTCTGGTTCCTTGAAGCAGACAGTAAAGCGAGGTCTGTTACCTGAAGCCTTATCAAAATCATAGTGGGAAAAAAATGCTCCATTAATTTGGAGGAATGACAAAAAATCACAAATAGTTGTACAGAATGATTGTAGCAATATAATGGTCATAGTGAACCTTTCAAGATTCAAAAATATGATGCTATAGAAACACTTTCATTTTCTGGGCACCATAAAATTGCTACAATTCATTACGATAATTGTTTTCATTAATATTAAAGAGGATGTAGGAGTAAACCTAAAAACAAGCCATATTTTTTTTTTCAGTCTGTGGGGTTTACTTTATTGGAAGACTTCAGGAGGATTACAGACGTGCATCTGAGAGCTAAATTAGGCTGAAGATTTGTTTTTGTCCTCTTTTAATGTATCTCCTTTTGGTGGATGTACTTTATATAGAGCTCTGCAGCTGTAAGTAGGCACTGTGAAAAATCCACCATAGAAACTTTCCTAAACACATGCATTAGAAACTAGTCCCGAGGCTCATCTGAGACTGTTGTACCTACTTAGGCAGTGTTTGAAGAGCTTTCAGATCCTAATGTATTCATGCACCCTACTTCATCTAAGTACACGGTAATGCCATTTTTCAGTGTATAATCTGGAGCTCTCGCAGTTCATTTTGCATATCAAACAGAGAGGTCTTCGGCATCGGGATAAGCTCACTTCCACTGCTATTGCAGAAGAACAGCATCTAACACTTCAACTAGCTCACGCAGGGGTGACACCTCCAAACGGACTGTTCGGTGCATGAGCAGCACCCCAGGGAGCCGTGCCRGGACACAAGCGGTGCTGAGCCAGCTCGTGTGGGCAGCACGGCCGAGGGGCAGGTCCTTGGGCTGCCTGTGCTCGGGGCCCCTCTGCCACGGCCGCTCTCAGCTCTCTCCAGGTCTCTGCCCGGTGCCAGGGCGGTGACAAGGTCCTTGGCTGCATCGCTCATGCCCTTCATCTATCACCTGTCAATCTCACGAAAACAGAGGAATGGATGATGGATGGTTGAGTCCGAATAACGAAAGGGCTCATCTTCAGAGCRCTGGAGAAAAATGGCTTTTTCAGTCCTGGAGAGGTGTGTATTGATACCTGCATTAGCCACTGAGGTTSTTTGCAAATAATGGCTCTTATTTCCAGCTAGCTGCCCATCCAATTGCTTTTTATGAATAAAAGAAAAAAGAAAAAGATAAAAAGAAAAGCCTTTGGGTGCCTGCTATTTCCTCAGTTGAATGGCTAGGAAACTGTCCTTAATTCCAGGAGGATCCTTACATGACAGCAGAAAATTACAGACTGCATTCAATTTCTTTCTCTGTGTTACTACTTACTTCATGTATTTTTATCTGCATATCTTGATATCCATATCTGTAAATCACACAAGTCTGTGAAAACTTTAAAAAAAAAATCCTACCGATCTCCCCAAACAACCAGTTTCCTTTTCTCCAGTCAACCTGCAAACGAAGAGGGCACTACGTGCTCACAACCTGCATTTCTGAGTAGATCCAGGGTGAGGCTCCTAAGTGCCCTCCGCGCAGCACAAGCCCGTCTGCACGAGCGAGGCAGGGGCTGTGCTCCCGCTCGCTGCCCGGGGCTCTGCAGCATCCGTCTGCTGCCGTGGGGCGGGTGGGCAGCACGTGGCTCCCCATCGCGGCRCTGGTGGCAGCAAGAAGCACTGGGCCCTGGTTGCCTCCAGCAGTCTGTATCTCAACAGCAGCGAGACCAAGGCACKCCATGATCCCTGCTGAGGCCTCAGTGAGGAGAGTAATTGTGACCAGCTAAAATAAACCTGACTTGAAGACCAAAGCAAGTGTTTTGCCCACAAGGAAATGTAGTGCAGTACCCTGGGGCTGCCCAGCTGGTGCCAGTAACATTAGTTCAAGCGAGGTTAGTTAACCAAAGAAATAAAATAAGAAGCAAGGAGAAGCAGTCACACTCAGAGCTCCCCAGATGTGTCCATCTAGAGGAAACCAGCACATRGACCTCACCAAGACTTGGGATTTACCATCACGAGGGGACTGCAGGGCTTGTTCTGACACGTCCCTACTGCGCATACATGGCCATTGCCAATGAACCATGACAAGAAGGACCTGAGGGAAAGGCTTGTGTCTCTCGTCTGATCACTCCCTTACCTCAAGCTCAGGAATGTGGACCTACTGGCATGACCTGTGCCTTGGTGACCACCCGATGATGGATAATTAGTGCAAGAATCTTTAGTGCTTTCTGTTAAAAAAAAAAAAAAGTCTGTGTGAAAGCATATGTTTCTGTTCTCTGGGAGCAGGAACTACTTCTGGCACAAGTGACTGAATGCGCTTCACCAGCAGCACGCTTATCATTTTAATTAGGCTCCCACTGATTGGCCACGAACATGCCAGAGTGGAAATATTTTTTCTATTTGTACACACTACATAAAAATGCTCAACTATCCATGTGACCACACCGAGACAACAGTGCAACTACCACGGAGCTGGCTCCCGTCCCCAGCAGTTCAGCGTCACTGTCTTCCCAAGAACTCCACATCTACTGCAGAGTAAACAAGAGGGAGGCAGTTTAACTAGATAAAGTAGAACTAGAAGAGATCTCAGGATTACCAGTTTTYCCATGAGATATTTTAAATATAACAGTCAACCATCAAGACTGGGAAGAACACAAAACTTTACACAAAGATGTGCTGCAGTTTTCTGGGATCTCATTCCAAGGAGAACAGTGATGGTCAAATCCAAGGGCACTGAGGCCTCATATTTAGTGACTTATCTCCTGTGCAGAACTAAAGGTACCAGCTGAGCACATGGACTCCCCATGCATGATCACCSAAGGGCTGCCAGCGGGACAGGAGCTAAACGCACACATCTGTGAAGGGTTTGTGCTTTGGATAGCAACGACCTGACAGGGCTGCTATTTSCTGCATGGAGGGACTTACAGATATCAAACTGGTTAGTAGAAATGTTTCTGGAGAAGAGCCAGCAGGGTCTGTGCATGCTGCAGTTGGTAAGAATTGCARGTAACATCTGCTCTCCAGCTGTTCTGCATGGGTGAGATCAATGCCTGGAGTACACATCATAGTGCGTGTTCTCCAGTGCAATTTTATCAGCCATAAATCGTGAGTCACAGCCAGCTGTGTGGCACATTTGGTTCTGGGCGAGCCCACAGAGAGCAGCCACGCAGGACAGGTTCCAGCTTTGGGTGCTCAGGGCACAGCCTCCAAGCCACCGCCAGTTGGTCAAGGGCTTGGTCTTTTTGATCTGCAACCTGCAGGAAGAGGCCACCTGGGGCASAGAGGCCCCTCTGCCCCACTGCACATGCTGCACCACTGATCTTCCTTGGAGCCARCAGCATCCAGCCCTTCTCAGTGACTTTTCAACACCCTTTCCCACATCGCCAGGATAAAGGATTAGAAGCAGATAGCACCGTCCTTCGAGCTTGGTGAGAGATGAGCTCATTTTGCTTGAACTCAGGGAGAGGAGTGTTCCAGGCACTCCCAGCACAGTGTGCAGTGGCAAGCTTACCTTAACAGGCTGGTTAAAGGCAGCGTGAGCACCCCCAKACTGCGTTGCAGGCGGCCTGGTAGGCAGGACAAGATGCTGCAGCCTTTTTCTTAAGTGTAATGGCCYAAATTTGCCACCTGGTCTGTACTCTGGCTGCTTCTTACTAAAAGACAAAGTCCTTTCACAGCCTTTCTCCACTCACCTTTCCTGCCACTTCCCCTTTCGTATAATTAAATAATAATGGACTAATGGAACATGACRTGGTGGTAAGTGCTTAAAAGACTTATCTTTGTATCTTCATTTAAAACATTTTAGTATCAGCTGACAGTTTCTAGCCATCATGGTGATTTATTTAAATGATTTATGTGGAAAAGTAAGGCATTCCACAATACCTCTAGATGTCTCCTGGAGCGTGGCTATTGCTGCCTAACGCTGCCGCTGGGAGCCCGAGCTCTTCATTTACACCTCGCACTTCATATCTCCATGGGGGGGTGATTATCCCTTGATAACAACACCCCTTGCCAGGAATTTTAAACATTTCTACTTGAACAAATAAGAATCTGCATGTGAAAAATTCAAAGGCAGAGTGTACAAGAGGAAGTRGGGAAAGAATTACTTCAACAATGCTAAAAAATGGAAAATGAAATAACAAGGTAAAAMATTATCAAACAAACATGATAATAATGATAATCCCAGGAAAATCTTTCTGCAGACTAAAAACAGAAGAAAGCCTAGTTAGGGAATTTAAAGCAAAGATTTTTGAGGACCTGATCAGTCTGTAAGAATAACCAGGCACTAGACATATAATTCCATTAAAGCCTTCAGAAGCAGAAGAAACAAGCCTTGATTGAGAGCAGTTCCACAGCAAGTTCATTTCTGTACCATAAACAATGGAAAGCCATTTTGCAATAGCAAACCAATCTCAAGAATCACAAATGCCTCTTAAACTGCCTTCTGTATCCATTTGCACAGAAATATTGCCAGTTAAGMCTGCAATGTCTGGTTAAATCCGAGTCCGGCTCTATTATGGCATTTCTGAGGAAGTTCAGTGAGAAGCAAACACGGCCTTGCTGCACTCTGASTTAAGCACCCCACAAGCTACTGTGATTTGCAGTCCTGTAAGTCTGTGAACCCACTGGCACTGCACTCGGAACAAATGGGGAAAGCAAGCAGGACAAAGCCAAKCACTGACAGCACAAAGTCATCTGAGCAAGCTCTGGAGGTGATGCCTGAGCCCACCGAAAGGTGACCACCTTGCTGGCACAGTGATACGGCTTCTAAGGCCAAAGCCAGTATCCCCAACGAGGGCTTCACCACATCTTGTCAAGATGCTTTCCCCACCTTCCTTTTGAAGGGGCTGAAGCTGGCCTCCCACTCACATGCAAATAGGTGTGTGCACGTGTGTGCATCCAGCATGCTTGTGAGGAAACCTGAAACACCACATCAGCTTTGCATGGAGTTTGCTCTCTTCTCTTCTACAAATACATATTTTCCAATCTCATTTTTTTAAAGAAGCCAGCAGGTGAACTTAAGATTGTCAATTAAGACCTTCAGCAAGTGGTGACTGCATTGTTATTTAGGCCCTGGGAATGTGCCCTTACTGCACAAGAAAGAAGGGTAACAGGCACTCCTGTCTTGCATGAGGCAATGTGTGTTTTGCATGGCATTGATTGCCTGCCTGCCAGTCCACTCAAAGCAGAGCAAAGACATGGGAGGGAGCACTCAGCTTTGCTTTGCTTTTGCAACCTGAGGCAGCTAGCAAAGGAGCTAGCAAGGAAAGCAAAACAAAGCAAGCAAAGAAGATTTGCTGAGCACTAGAAAGCATCTTTATCTATTAGGTAGAAGCATTTCCAAGATTTAAAAAAAAAAAAAAAAAGTGTTTTCCCAGGGACCCCAGGCCATTTAAGCACTACACAGAGCACTGCACGGAGTAAATCACAGACACACTGCCTACCTCAGAGACCACGTGAATGGGGGATCTCCCAGGCCAAGGACAGAGAGCACCAAGCCTAGGGGGATGTGTCCGTGCTCTACCTCTCTCTACTAATTAACAGGGCTGTCAAAGGTTTGCCTCTATAACTTGCCCTGTCCAAGGTCTGGTGGTGCTGTCTATTGGGCAATGTGTCTTGAGATTATGCTGCAAACAATATCTGCTTTCCCCTTGGCTAATTCCATTTCTGTATCTCTGAGGCATTTCAACAAAAGCAGCAGCAGTAACCTTACAAGCTAATGTTTGTTTCTCAGCGCAGCTGCTGAAGGGAGGAAAATTCACACAACCTTCCTTACTGGCCTGGGACCTTGGCTCTGGAGTACTCTCAAGATTTAGACATTTGTTTTCATTGCAGCCAGTAACATATTCTGCTAGGGAAGGTTTCCTCAAAAGTAATATGCTTTTTTCAGACTTCTCAGCCTTGAGGAAGCTGTGGGTTTTGATAAATAGCAAAACAAACAAACAAAAAGCAGTTCAGACATAGCTATTAACTACTTGTTGGAATAGCAGCTACTACCTCAGTCCCTCGTGTCCCGAAGCAATGCCTCAAGCATCAGTTAGCAAGAAGAGTTTCACCCCTTAGCTCAACAAGATGAAATACTGGACGCATAAGCTCAAGAGACTGTTTGGGCTACCTTGGGGTTAGGGCTCCATGTATTGCTCTGGGTAGATGAAAATCGTTGTGTCACCGGTGCAAGCCGGTCCCAATCCTTGGCAGGTAAAGAAGCCACCTCAAGAAAAAAGCCTTGCAGTCCAGCTGTATCACCTGCAATGACTCCTGTAAGAAAGGAAAGCTCTGAATAAGCTCTGAATTCTGTCACAGATTCTCTGACTCTAATCAGGTTGCAGTGTAACTGGAATCGTCAGAAAGGGACCATCATAGATGAAGTGCTGAAATAGCAGAGGTACCTGACATTTCAGGACCATTTTCCTGATAACATCTTCTGCACAGCATAAGCATGAAACTCCCAAACCCTGTGAGTTTATGCCTGTGAGATAAGCTTGTCCCTATCACAAAGTCAGGATTTGCCTGCAATCATCATTTACAGTAATGTCAGGTGATGTTTGCTGCTGGGTATTAACTTTTTAATCACTGCTTCTGCAGGAGCTTTTATTCTTCATGTAGAGGTGGWGTGGACAAGCACTGGGAGGTGAAGTGATTTGTACAATTCTCTCTGCTACTATAGAGAGAAGCAATAAATGAAAAACACATCATTTTGCTCCCAGACTTACAGTCTGTCCATGGGTCTTTTCTCCCTGCTGCTCTCATTCCTTGTATGTATAGCTAAAAGCTGAGGTAGGGAGAGACCTAGGTTGCCTTTTTTTTCCTTTTTCATAAACTTTCCAAATAAAAAGGTGACTTTGTCCTGAAAAGCAAATTCTATTCCTAATTATTGCTCAAAAAAAAAAAAAATTTCCAAGGTACAAGTTACTTTCTGGAAGTTAATTGTTTGCTCTGGCAAGGAGAGGGCTGRAAACCAGGAGGTGTTTCTCATTGAGACACAAGGATCCCGTAAGAGCCATGAAGGAAATCTCCCAGCTTGATATTAGGTAACAAACTATACCTGAGATCCTATAGCTTGGTTGCTGCAGAGGCAGCCAACTGCAGCTGCACTTCTGGACTCTCCCAGATTTATATCCCTGCACATTACAATGAGACACATTTATGRTATGTTTGAGAGAAAGATGGCTATGCCTATTTTCACCAGTTATTGCCTTGAAAGAAAGTGAGACTTTTGCTATTGAYTGAGGAATTTTTGTGTAAGAGAATTCAGAAGTTATTCAGGGTTTTTTGGKTTTTGTTTTTTCATACAGGAGCTATTACAGGCAATGGAGGCTGGACTCCCCCAAAGCAATAGCAATCTGTGCAGTGATCTCCATCTCTTTCTCACTAGAGCTTGGTTCCCTTCTCATTTACACAGCTTTAAATCCAGACTGATGCCTTTGAAGTCAGAAGAGCAAAAAAGAGTGAAGCAAAAGAAGTGATGTCTGTGTAAAYAGAGACTCCCCAGGTGGCCTGAGCCTGATCTGAGGCAGCACAAGAGCTGACTGCTGACTCAGTGGGCACAGCTCCATGGAAGCTGTTGGCCTTCAGTGCCACAGGATTGGGGGTTTGATCCTCTGCCTGCTAATGTAGCTCAGAAGTAATCTAAACAAGTAGATGGGATCAAGCTAGCCCCATTATTTACAGTCATACRTAGCTGGGCTATTTGTCATCAAAACATTAATTGTCATTTTAGAGCTTGAATTATGCAGATCACTAGCAATAAAGTATCATTAGGCCTCCAGCTGAAAGTTTGATAGCTAACACACAATTTGGAATATTAATTGCTGCAATTAAAAGGAAAATAATATTTCGAGGGAGTATCCATAGGAAAGCTCTGTTCAGACACAGTAAAAATGTTGATGAATAGGCATCAAATGGGTACTAAGCAGAGAAAGGAATTGACCTCATTAATGACAAAATATGTCCATTGGGGTACRAAAATAAAATGGCACTGCCAAGGGGATAAAAATCTGCAGACAGATATGTAAACGAGTAGTTGAGTAATTGAATAAATGAAAGGGCTCAGGCCTGTTGATGTCTGTAGGTATATCATATTCATACATAAAGTCTATTACTTTTACATTATTTTTTTAACAAACATAAAAGCATTTTTACCTCTTTAAACAGAACWAATCTTTTGTCTGAAAAGAGTAATAGCTGAAGGAAACCTCAATGACATCTCAGAGTCTGTCTTATCTCTGGAGAAGSGATATAGATTGAAACCAAAACCATGATTTGTGGAGCTGAAAGCGCTGAGAATCGGCTTTCTTTTTGAACGTATGGGGGTAACTGAATTTATCCTGCTTTAACACGCGGCATCCTACAAGATATGGCAGTTTCCCCTCCAGCAATGGTGTRTCCTAAAGGTAAGTCACACAACCTAAATGCTGTGCCATACCACGTTTGCCTTGACCRAAACTAGCAGAAGGTGAAGAATGAAGCTTCAATTCTGGAGATAAAGCGTTTCTCATGGCCACTGGCATGACCATCAAAAAGCCTAGCTAGAAATATTTGGTAAATTTATACCCACAAAATTATTATAAATCTAGYCCTGCCTCCTAAGAGCATATTGTCCACTTTGGAAGAAAACTCTATGCCAACAGATTTTATTGAGCTCTGTTGACAAATTGCTGAAATCATCACTTKCAATAACAGCTCGTCTGCCTATAACATAAAGGTAAATGGCTTAGTAAGGGGAGTTCTGAGCAATTCTGTAATTTGTATCTTTTACGAGTCAGAAAAGACATTCTTCAGGGTGTATTTTAGCTGTTCTTCCCTCTTTACCACTAGAGAGGGTGTTTGGCTATAGCAGGTCTTTYGACTTCTTGAATTCAGAAAGTATTACTTTTTAAACAGCAGGTTCCAGAGTTATTGTACCCTGTGTTGCTCTACGTGGGTCTTTAAGAGTTGACCACAGAAAGGGCCAAGAGAGGTACTAGAAATCTGCAAGATGTCCATAGCTTCAGCTATTTTATTAGCACATGTTACATGAAGCAGAATTTGTATTTAGTATTCTTTTTTTGCTCACACATCAAAGGGCTAAATTATGCCACCTATATTTGTAAGAGGTTTTCAGTTATCTTTCTGATGGATATTGTATCACTTTTCATTATCCACTGATTRCCTATATTTTGAGAAGTGCAGCAGTTGTTGTGAAAAGCCTATATGTCAGTTCTCCTTCTTCAGAGAACAAAAYCCAAGTAAATAAAATTGAAACAGACCCATAGTGAATTCAAGTTCATCTGTATCTCAAAGGTAATATGAGTCAGATTTTAGACATTTTCTAAGATATTTGGGTTGAAACTGGAATTTAAGTTTGGGGCACGCCTAGCACATGGCACCTGAAACATGGGACAGGTAGAGACAAGGCATTTTCTGGTTCTCTCAGTGCTTTTGACTCTCTGGTTCCTGATGGTTTGTCCACTTTCAGCCACTGCAGTGGGATGGGGAGGCACCTGCCCTTAGGTGGAGGAAGTTGCCCTTAAAGTTGGAGAAGAGGTCCTGGCACTGTCTACTTCAGTAGTACCCRTGTAGCCTAAGTGGACATAGGATTAACAGGAACTGGGCATGTTATTGCTTACCAACAAAGTTGAAGGAATTAGATTGGATTTATTCAAGTTAATGGGCCTTGATCTATGGTCTTCTGAAGTYAGTGGGACTATGGCATAGGACAATGTAAAGAGAAAATGTATTCTGTTTGCAACAGCCTGCATTTAGCAATGTTCCTTGTTGTCCCACATGACAAAGAAGATGTCATGACCATCATTAGGCCCCCACCAGCAGTGACTTTTGTATAGRTGGAACCATGCTGAGCAGAGTTAGCGGCATAACTGAAGGTTCATGAGCATTATATTCTGGGCCTATAAGCTCTATTTTCCAGCACATATATTCTCTTCTCACTAAACTTCTAGATTTAGAACAGTATGTCATTTCATTTAACAGGAGCTTCAAGGCCATTAGAAGACAACCCATTGTGAGACGTATCCTCAGCTCTCATTGCACAACACAGAATAAGTTGAATTTGATTGTGGCAACACGCTGGCAACGCCAAAGTTAATGAATTAAAAATGTATAACACAGGAAGCTAATGAATTCAAATCATGAACGATTGTTTTATGAGATGGCATTTAGTATTAAGAATAATCATTAYAAAATAACTTCTCTATCCACCTCTGACTGCGCCCTTGTAAAAATGCACTGCAACTCAAAACACAATTGASTTAAGAAAAAGCAAATACTCAAAAGCATCATCGGTCAAGTATAGTATTATTTCTTGTTTTTAAGGAGTAGAGATAGCATTCTATGGGGAAAGGAAGRATCGATATGTTGACTCCTTGCCTTCTAAATCTTATTTTCAGAATGCAGATAGACCATCTTCTTTGTGCTTTTGCCTATGCTAAATCTCAGTAAGCTGGTTCCACCGCAAATTCAAGTTTCTGTATGTCTGTATCATAGTCTGGAACTGTAGTCCACAATTATCAACTCAAGTATTGGTTCTGCAGCACATCTTRTTATTTAGTCAGATAAATTATAAGATAAAACTTCTCCAGAAGTCCACTGTGGGCACTTCCTCAAAGCAATAATATTGTCACATGGTGAAACATCTGAGACTGATGAAGGAGTAAAATATTTGTTTCACACAGTCCCATCTATTGCTCTGAGAGTGTGAGATTTTATCAAGCTCAGTTAGCCCTTAATTCATGGAAGCTAGGGAACATGATAGTACATAGCCCATTCCTTATTACTCATAAACAACTTACAACTTCCTAATGGGAYAACAACACAGCTAAGATTGGCCTTGGCCACACACTGAAGGGTAAGGCATGAAAATTGCCTGCCAGAGTTAGAACTGACGTAGACTCTTTCTCTTTGACAAAAAGACTATTGATTCTCTATACCTGCTTATATAATTTGGCTGACAGGATTTTAGGACAGCAAAAATTTCAGCTAACAATAATGCTGCTTTAGCCAGCTGTTCTTAATAACCCTGCCAAGGAAAGAAGATCTATAGACAGGTCCTGAACAAGGCAAAGGGGTTTTTTTAATGTAAATACATATCTCAGGACAGTTGGGTCCTGGGTGCATCAACTGTTTCACATTCTTTTCCACAAGGCTGTAAGAATACAGTCTATGTACAGGGTTTGATGSGTAAGAGGTGATCCAGGCAGCTGGGTTGAGAGAGAAAATGAATAGGACTGGTTTCTGCTGCTATGTGCTCCCTCATAGGGGAGCAGCTATCAGATAGCATGAGTTCTTAAATGATGATCATGTAGACTGAGAATTAGTCCATTCCACAATGAAATTAATTGAAAAGGTCTTGTTGATCTATATGGCAATTACTTGCTTACCACAGTCAAGATTTGGTCTTYTGCATATCTTCTTTTCCTAAGGCCAACAGCTTGTTAGGCTGTTATTGTTATGTGAACACTGCAGGGATCAACCTCAACCCCAAAATAACAACTGATCAAGCTGTGCCAGGAGAAGTTCAGGTTAGATATCAGGARAAAATTCTACACAGAAAGAGTAGCCAGGCATTGGAACAGGGTGCTCAGGGAAGTGATGGAGTCACCATCCCYGCCAGTGTTCAATAAATGTGGAGATGATGCACTTGGGGACAYAGTACAGCAGGATAGTGTTGAAGGGCTTTCGGCTGTACTCAATGATCTTGAAGGTCTTTTCAATGATTCTATGATTCTTTAA
The DNA here is from genome assembly GCA_003342815.1 of Eudromia elegans. Lineage (NCBI taxonomy): Eukaryota > Metazoa > Chordata > Aves > Tinamiformes > Tinamidae > Eudromia > Eudromia elegans. Next base: position 6,461,674 of record PTEX01000006.1, read on the forward strand.
AATTAGTATCTTGGTCCTTCCGCATGACTTATCTGCTTTGTCAGGTTGTATATACCACAGTCTCTTGCTTCACTTACTTACACTGAAAAATCTGGCATGATGTACTGGAAAATAAAGGCAACAGAAAAAGAAAATATAATGAAASTAAGTGGTTGAATGCTTACAGCTGCTAGAGCATATGAGGCAAAAGAAGGAATAGTAATAAGAYAGCTCTTATTCGTGTAAACCAAACCTTGATTCTCTATGGTTACAAGCAAACAGTATATATTTTTTGCATGTTCCCTTAACACATTCCTTTATATCGCTTATCTTTTGGCACTCTACATCCTCTAGAGGCCATTTGGGTAGAAGTAACAGCCAGCAGAAAACATCTTGCTGGTTGGTGCTTTGGACTTTACAAAGCTCTAGTAGGAACTGAAAAAACACAGGCAGCAGAAATAGATTGATAGCTGAGAAAACAGAATTATCTACATGTGCTTTATTTAGTGACTTTTTGATTATGATGTTGCTACAAGACRGAAATAAGTGTTGGCCAAGATTTGCTCTTCAAAAAGAAGCAGAGAAGCATGAGCCTCTTTCATTCGCTTCTGTTTTGCTTTCCTTTTGTAATTCACCTTTCAGTAAAACATGTAGGTAAAAATTATGTTTATTTTGAGCTCTAAGTCTTAACTATTTATTAAACAATAACAGGCAGACAGTGTTGGGGGACTTTCAATAAATAAAATCCTGTCTGTATTTTCAACACTGGAACAGGAAGCCACCTTCCTTGAAACAAAAACACTGCAATCCTGTCAGAAACTTTCCCCCTCCTGGATTCTGGAAGGGTATTGATATAAGAGTGAGCTTCAAACCCTTAGACTACAAAGCATGCTGGTTTCTTTTCGAGCCAGGTTGAGACCTCCCAAGACATGTTGTGCTGCAGTGGCAAAATTCTGTTCAAGATGTGTTTCCACTCTGGCAAGGCAATTGCTGAAAAACATGCACAGAAAGTACTGAGGTGGTTTTTTCTTTTTTTCAGTAGGAACCAGTTATAAAAGAAAGGCCATTTGTTCTGTTCAGTATGAAGCTAATGTTTGATTATTCTCCTGCACGTATAGTAGAGAAGTTGTCCTTTATTAGATGGGGTTGGAACCTAAATTGTGCCTGAGCCTCACAGAACTAAGTATTTCTCCCTTTTTCTCACTCAGACCCCTTAGYCTAGTACATTAAAAATAACAATACCATTCAAAAAGATTTGGCAGTCTCAATATTGGATTCTGGTTAACAAGACACAGTCCATATTCAACCTTAGGAGGCCTTAACTCCATCAATTAGGATTGAGATGGAACAGTCTTCTAGGGACCTTTGCTCTCTCATGTTCTCACTGCCACTGGAAGAATAAATAAGTGCAAAGCCTGTCACCTTAACTAATAACTCCCAGAGACAGAGGTTACAATTACGCAATGGAAGTTAGCCCACATTTCAACAATATTTTACTATTAAATTACCCATCTTGAAAGGCTTTTTAYGACTGCAAGAGAAAAAGAGGTGGCAGACTCAAAGCACATGGCCCAGCAGTCTGGGTTTCATGAAGGCCAGAACTGACCAAGCATAGAAGAATTTCTTATTTATTATGTCCCAATATCTCTCCTTTGGAGAATCAGATCTGTCAAAGCTGTAGGAAATACAGATATCCCCTGACCAGGCAACATCCCCGACAACCCATAAGTCTCTGTGGGAGCCATCAGAGCCCCAGTTGCTCCAGCATGGAGGAGCCAAAGGAAGGATGAAGATTCAGAGACACAGYGCTCCATGACAACGGACCTCAAATGGGATGTTTGAACCAGCACTCCTTTGGCTAAGATATTCTTTATGTCACAGTCTTATTTTTCTGATATTTTCTGCTTTATKAATGTTTAGTCTAATCTCTCTGGATAAAAAAATCAAATTCTCAAAAGTGAATAAAAGAAAGAGATTATTTTAGGGAAATACCTTATCTTACACCTGCAAGGACTGACAAGTCAGGGACAGCTGCCTCCCAGTACTGAAATTACATTACCTGCCAGTAGAACCAATTGCTCTGTAGGACAATCCCTCTTGCTAAGGATGTCAAAGATTCTCACACTTTTTCCTGAAATCTTTCCCTTTTTCAACAGCCCAGTGAGTCCAAATGACTTTATCCATTATTATTTTACCAGTTGGTACTGTTTTACCATTTTGACACTATTTCTGTGTCAAGATAGYTTACCAGAATCTATAGACTTTCATACACCTTAAATCAGCATAACAAAGTAGTGAATTGACTCTAAATGACACAGAAGCACATTGCTAAGCCTAGCACTTGGTACTGTGAATAGCCCATCGCAGTCCATACGGCTTGGCATAATGAGAAASAAAAAGTCTGAAAATAAATTTGTATATGCTCCAKATCTTTTATTCAGATAACTACAAAYAAAAAGMAATGATCTTAAGATTTTTCTTGAAGGAGCTAAATTTTATATATGTTCCCAGAAGATGACATATACAGTAGTGTGTCTTCAGAGAGACAAAATATTTAAGGCAGAAATTTTGCTGACTCGAAAGTCAGGAAAGGAAATTATAGCTGGTGCCTGCAAGGCGATAYGTTAAAAATGCTTGAATGCTTTCCAGGGATATCTATATAAACATGAGTCAAAGTTAACTAGAAAGGCAGACAGAGTTAGGGGCCAGTTACTTGCTCAAGGGAAACAGCAATGGAAATTAGTGATTTGTGGCTTTTTTAATGCAGCAAGAATGAATGAGCCATGGTGCTGGTTAGAAGAGCCTGTATGATGGATATTCTGAGAGGTTAGTTTGTCTGAGAAAGTAAAAATAGAGTTTTCTTGCAGAGGTTTTAATTCTTTACCAACATCTTGTATCTTCTATTAACTTTCAAGTAAAGARGGAGTTGACTCTTTCTCTGTATACCTAACTGCAGTGGATATAAATAGAATGACAGCTTTACAGAGTGCAGGAATTCCCTCCAACTGCCCTATTAGGGCGTATTTACAATCTCATTACAAAACAGAAGCAACCTAAGAAGGCCAAATCTGAGGATCTGTTCTCCGCTTAACAACAAAATCAGAAAAATATAAGTGAAGTCGTAACTCTTCTCCAGTACTTTTTCCTTTTGCAGTCCTAAGTCTTTTACAAACACTTAGTTCAGCCCCCATGAGAGCTACCTTGCTTTTCTCCTACTCTGTTTTACAGATAAAGAAGCAACACAGAGGGGAAATGCCTTTCTCAAGGTCGCATGCAGCATAGCACATAGCCACAATGTCTATACTCCTGCTTGTATCACTAGCTTACACAGAGAAGTTAGCATGACAGTTAAAAAAGTCCCCTGAGAATGAAATGTGAAGCCTATAAAATATACAGCACGCTTACGTTTGGTTATTTTTAAAGCACATCATTAAATAAGAGGTTTTCAGTGAGCAATTTAAGTAGTTCATGATTTCTAATGTTACAACATAGCAAGGTGGCTTTTTGAAGTCGAATCTAATGAAATGACTGTTAACTTCAAACAAGAGATTGAGCCTGTGATTCATTGAAGGGTTTATCGCTGTCAGATTTGCAGTTACACATATTAAAAATTGATCCATTTATATATATTTTGCTGAGGTTATCATGATTATTAATTCTGAACACTTACCAAGCTTGTGTTGCTGTAATACTAATTTTAGGATACCAATATTTAGAACACATTTCTTTTTGTACTGAAATACATTTTTTCCCTTCAGTSTGAAACTTTAAATTCTGATTTCTTTCCCTTTCACAAACCACGTCTGCCCATGTTTTACTTGTGCTTTTTGGAAATCATTATGAATTTATCTACTCTTTTTTTTCTTTTCTTCAATTAATGATTGCTTTCAAAATCACTTTAAAAGCCCCAAAAGCTTGCTTGTTTGTTTGTTTGCTTACACATCTCTACCACAAACATGGAGGCATCAGRCAAACAGATTGATCGTAGGGCTATTTTTGTGCTTAGTTGTCTGATTTAGGGGGTCTTAGAAGAGCCTGATACACAGGGTGGATTTTCAGTGTGCCGGCAATCCAAAATGACGATGCCCGTTTAAATACACGGTTTGTGTATGTCAGTATTTAAGCAGRTATTGCATCAGCTGCTTTTCTAGAAAGTTCTAAAGCAGCCAAAAGCTAAGGCTGGCCTTAAGCAGGAGCCCCAGCTTCAGATGTCCTTGAGCATTTTGGGCATGTGAATGTGGTTTCTGATGTGAATGTCTCCTATGCTGACTGAATGGAGTCAAGATTCCTGGTCCCAAAGCCTGAATTTTGGTGGGATTTGAGSTCAGGCTTTCCATCTCAACTGTTTGTTATGGTGTCTAGGGATTCAGTTCTCCCCGAGATGCCTCCTAGGCCACAGCTTTGCCCACAGCAAAGAGGGAGCACCGTCCTCTCAAGCACCCTCTGTGAMAGCTGAGATTTTTCTCCTGCTACAAATTCCTCCCACTCTTGTTTCTCCTGCCTGTTCATCACAAAGCTTCAGATTTTTCCTCATTCTTGGATCTATTTTAAAACCCCTTTTTGTAATGGTATATAATCAGCACTCACCTGATAGGAGAGTGTACCCAAGATTCATGAGAAAGCTGCTTTCAGGCCACGTGATAATAAATTCTCCTTAATCCCAAATATATGTCTAATGCGGAATAGGGCACACAATAAGTTTTATGGAGAGCATTAGTGTCAACAATTTAAACAGAATTTAAAAAGCAAAAAGAAAACTAACATTCCATCCCTGAGGAAAAATCCCAACAGCGCCTCAGACTAAAAGCAGCATTTCCATGGGGAATTGCTTATGAAAGGTATTTTTAGTTCAAAACAAAGAAATCACTAGGCACTGAAAAAGGATTATAGTGATCAAAAATAGACTTCTGAAATATCACAATCGGAAAAAAAGCTCAAGGAAAAGCCACAGATGAAAGGAAGGTAAGCAAGCCCAAGTGCAGGAGAAAATCCATCTTCCATTTGCAGGAGAGCTTGTTTGTGGCCAGGCTCCAGAATGAGGCTCATGCAGCTGGGAACATTTGCAAACTGACTTGCAGCRATGGTCCATAACAATGCTAGATTTATTGACTGCCCGCTGTGAAAACAGACCTTTTGCAGCAAATCCTCAGCTCTCTGTTTGYGAAGTAACTCCCATGTCTTTTGCACAGTTTTCAAGAAGTGATTAACCAAGGTGCCAGAGCTGCTCCACTCCTGCCTGCTTACCAATCAGTTCAGTGYTAATAAGGTGCCAGGTGAGAATGCTGAACCACTCGGCTTGCGATTGAAAGGAAACTGAGCACGCTAAAAATATTTAGAGATTTGCTTTCTCCACATGATGTCCTCTATAATTTATCATTTCAGCTCCTACTTATTCTGTTTTCTGCTTTGCTTTGTTTTAGGAGGGACTTTTTCTCTTCTGTTTTTTAACTGTAAATGCATCAGAGAATTGAAACTTTGATGTTTATCACTGCAGTCAGTCCCATGTTTAACTATTTGTCATATTTTGTAAAATAACAGACTTATCCAGTGGATTTACTGAGYACAGAAGGGCTGAGATCTTATACATCTTAAATGTCTATGTACAGAACAGTAGGGTTACAGCATTCTATTCTTAGTKTGTATGTATGGTGTAGATAAATATCAGGCATGTGACTGGGTACTGTGGCRTAAGTAGAATACTGATTGTTGTTATTCTGGCCTGCAAAAGTAGTTGTCTCTGCTTTGCTAAATAACAGTGAAATAARCCATCATCTGATGGTTATTTAATTTGATCCAACAGGTCCCTTGCAAAAGGCAGCATTTTCCGTGAGAAGCTGAAAGCAAATTCAAACATCACATTTTGGGATATTTGTCAAAAGCGGTTGATTGAATGGATGTCTGAAAACAAACATCTGGTTTTCTCCAGTATTTCGAAACCCAAGTTTGAAGACATAACAAGTTTAAGAAATAACAAGAACAACACRTTTCCATTACAGTCTGCTTACAAAGAAAAGTAATATGCTAAATTCACATGAAAACTTACGCTAAATTAGTAATCTACTAGAAAGTCTAATAGGAGTAACAGCAGATCAATGGACTTGTTGGATGCTGTGCACAGTAAAAGCAAATATTTCTTAAAACTACTTACTACATTTACTAAGCAAAATAACACTGCACATTAATTYCTGACACAAAGCACATTTCTAACTGGATACCAAAACTGAGTACAGCACAAATCCAAGCAATAGATCGGCTGATAACAGAGAACAAAAATAACATTTTACAGCAAGTCCAAAAATCCTCTCCAGTGATAACRCCTGACTAATGTGCCCGTGTACATCTAGCTAGCTCACAGATGATGTTGTAATGGAGAAATAGTTGAATTTATATGGGTAAAAGAAAGTAATCTGAAAAGGTAAGCAATCAGACTGCAAGACACAAAGCATAAATGGTGTTCATAAAAATTTGGGAGTGAATGAAAGAACCATATTGGGATATATACCAAAGTTTTAATACTGTTAAAATTAAGTGCATAAAATCAGGAAAGCATTGAAGTTTTTCACAGATCTGGACYTTAAATACATTCATTTCAAAACTTTCTCCAACTAACCCTTTTATTTTTCCATATTTCCCTCCAATCTGTCAAGTTCCCAACCATTTTTCTCAGAGTACAACAAAAAACCTTTTTTATTATGCCAATGACATATGTTTCAACTAAAATCTTTTCATGCCATGCACATCTGATKACCATGTGCCATTGGAAAACAGAATTAAATACAACGAATGTCAGAGGACAGTGTTCCTCCAGGCACTTCTTTAGCTGAATGTCTGAAGCTTTGAGCATTTGAAGAGGTCTGCTTTTCTCAGCCCTTTCCACTGCTCAGCTATCTGTATGTTGTCTTAGCCTGRGTACTCAATAGCATTGCTCAAAACCATTAGGTGTCTGTGGAAATCTTGATCCTTATTTGTGGAGAGCCGTTTTTAGGAGAGTTTTGTATAAATAAGTATATCAACCTGCTAATCCATAATAATTATATCAACATATAGCACTTGTACAAGAGGGTGCTGTGAACATGCTATATTTGCCTCCACTGAGCCTATCTGAAAAAACATATATATAGGGAGTTTTGGGGACTTGCTATTTTGGGGAATAGATTACTGTTACTTAGAAGAGGGGATTGAGAGCCCTTGGGAAGAAGTGAGGGGTGAGTGTCTTTTAAAGGGAATCTTACTGCTGATCTCTGTGGTGATCCAGGGACAGCAGCATTCTGAGCGTCACATGTTGATGGGATTGTAAAACATGCTGGATGCCTACCAGGCATCTACTTACATATCTACTTACATAAAAAGCAGAAGATATTGAGTGAAAATGGATGCATAACCCTGCACAGACAAGAGTTAATTTTTTGGTAAGCCCAAGAGGAGGAAGCACAAATAGATTTCTCGTGCTGCTGCCTCTACTATGTGTTGCTTACTTCACTTTTATGTCTCAGTCCTAGTTTCAAGGGAATTAATGACAGACAGAAATTAAATGGATATTTTTAAATATTTAGACAAACTTATTGGGCCTGTAGCAAACAGCAGGACATTTTATTTTGAAAAATGATTTATCTCTTCTCTGYGGCTGGAGCAATAAATAACCTGCAAGTAAACCCTATACTCACTYATAAATAAAATCTGTATTAATCTGRACTATCAAGACAACTAGAAATTGAATGAAAGTGAAAGAGAGTAAGGATACTTTGAAAAACATGGCTACCTCACAAGACACACAGCCCTGGGCAGACATCAGGACAAAACTGGAAGGGATCAGCAGAGCAGAAGCCCTGGGGAACTGACTCTTAAGTCACCCTGGATGGTTTGGACATKCATCTCCATCAGCCAAGTGCAGATCCTGGAGACCACTGTGGAAAATACTTATCTCCAGTCCAGAGAAGAGATCAGTACAAAAACAAAACATTTTTTTGTCATCAATGAGGGACACAAGCAAGTCTTTGAAGAGAAGGAAGGGCAACATGAGGCTTTACCAGAGGCTTTAAAGTTTAACGCAAGGTACTATCAGTCCTCGCAGGTCAACAGAACCAAGTAAGTCCACTTTGTTTGATRTGCATGAGTCACGGGTGCATATATGGTATGTATGAGTTATCCTAGTTCTATCTTTTTGCAGATAGCCTTTGGGGAGAATTTCATTATTTAAGTCTTCTATAAATAACCATTTCTAAATCTCTATTTTTGAGTTAAAGGTCAATGCCGTTCTCTTCAAGCTGCCCAACTTGGTCAGAGGATTCWCCATTATAAATAATCCCTCTGATGCCTCCCACTGATGTCAATGGGATGGCATGGAAGAACAAGCATTTTTCTTTTTTAGATTTGAGTGTAAAGGTAAAACAAAAGAAATAATATGAAATATATTGATGTTTCTGAATTTTGGAGTGTCTTTTTTTTTTAACTAAATTACCAATTATGGTGAAAATCCTAATAGTTTTCTCAGTCAGAATAAATATACTGTCCAGGGTTTCTTTCCATCAAAGAAAACTGTGCATTTATTTGTAGGGGCATGACCTCCTAGGTTCTATAGATGACATGCACGTTCAATGTTAGATAAACATTTATAAATGCTGCTAGGCTGGTATCTAAATGAGCCTCATTTGCTACCAGATTTGCAGCACTCAGATATTCTGTGCTCCAAATCAATCCTGGACAAATTCCACTCCTGCAGCTCACCCATTTTTCTATTACAGCTAATCCAATTACCTCAGACTCTTATCTTCCTACCAGTAAGCACATATGACGTGCAAGTCATCTTGTAAAATAGGTAATGAGCATATTTATGTGAGGGAAGTTAGGGACCAAAGTGTTTAAGGTTGTAGTTTATTACCTTTGTGGAAAGCAAGRCAACACCTAGATGGACAGAGTGGATGCATACAGTTGGAAAAAATGAAAAGGAAGGTTGAATGAGTGTCCACAAAAAGCTTAAACTCCACCCYTGGCTTAAACAAGAATTAGCACACTCAAATAAATGGGTACTTGAGATTTGCAAAAGCTTTTGGACAGACCTGCTCCCSCCTTCCCGAAGGTCCCACACAGGCGTGCGTTGTGCCAGTAGCTGCTCATGGAGACCTTCCCACCCTGCAGAGCCCTCCAAGCTCTCCTGGAGCTCAACAGAACAGTCTGACTTCGTATTTGTACATTCTGCCCTTGATTCAGACCAAATCTACTATAAATTTATGCAGTTAGAGAGGAGAAATAAGTGTAAAACTCATTCAGAGGGAAACAGTATCAGTCTTYTTTTTTCCACCTAAGCTAGTTACAGAAATGCTTTCGAGCTGTAGCAGATAGATGATGCTAGCAAAGGTTAAGGTGCCTGCAAGCCTTCACAAGCAAGTGGTGTGCCTCATTCAAACTATCCCTCTGAAGTCAGGGTACAAAAATGTATACGGAGAGTTTCTAGTCTTCCAGCAAAGAAGGAATCATCCCCTGGCAATTATTGTYCTCCTGCATCTGCGTGGTGGTTTGTTTTCCATGTTTGGTAGTGGGAAACCAGCATTCTGACAATGCAGCTTCGCTGTAGGAAAGGGCATTTCACTTGAGTACAAATATTCGCTTTCCTGCCTTAAAGAAAAAAAAGAAAACATAATGGAAAAAGCCATAGGATCTACTGTCTTCAAAAACATATTTTCCCTTCCATTACACACCACAAAGACTTTTAAAAGGGCAAAGGGGTTTTGTTATGGAAAGCAGGGTGGCAGAAACAGAGTTTTTCCTGGTCAGGTAGGTCCTAGGTCCAGTCAKGTCCCTTTCAAAAAGTGATGAAGAAAACAAGCTCCTGCCTGCAATGTCCAGCATACCATGGCAGCGCTGCGCTCACGTGCTGCTGGGACAGGCGTGCAGAGCCAGACCCGGTATTTCGGTTTACTGGACAGTGCCCTGGATGCACACACAGGCTGCMCTGCAAACCCTGTCCTGCGTTGGAGAGTCCGGAGAACTGTCACTCTCACCTGGCAAAGGCATTTGAAGGAAAACAGAAAAGAGCAGCTAAGGATCTGACCACATAGGCAGCCATTTCTTTCCAAGACAGATGATCTTCTCTGCAATAGAAGATACTTTAAGGACAGTTAATCTCTCACYGTTTTCTACTAGTTCTTGCATTTTATACTCCCTCACTGGTTGCACGTTCTGCCCTTTGAGACTGTGCTGGGAGAGAATTGCCTATTCCTCCACATTTCCCGGTGTCTTACTATGTGAAGCCCCAGTGCAAGGCCATCCCTAGGCACTGCTGTAGCAAGCACAAGTAAAAGGTATTCATTTCAGCAGGATACCTGCTGTAGCTTTGGACACAAAGAAAGCAAAAGGGGTGCACATGTTCATAAACAGGGAAATATTTCCTCTGATTATAGGTTTCTTCCTTGTCTATTACAAAAAACARTTGTCACTCATTCTTGCCAACAGGTATATAAAGATCACTCATTACTAAGTTARCAGCAAGGTGATCCACAGTTGCTTCTGTAATTCAAGTTCAGATTTGTCACAGCAGCACRAGTCAGAAGGATTAAATGAGCAGGAAGATATATGGAATACAGGRAAGTATTATATGRAACTTATGGATATTCATGACWGATTCACAAAAAAAAATGTAKTCAAAATCWGTTGTGTTTTAMAGTTCTAACAATGTGATGCTTTGCRTTTATGTAATGACTTTGAGGAACTCAAAAGTGCTTAAGAGGTGCTGAGATGAATACAAAATCGTGTAAGTCTCACGAGGGGGTTTGGGTGCATTTCACTTTRGCTCAGCAGCTAGTAGGTGGGAGGTTAGAAGAAATTTATCTCGGGAGGTGGAAAAGACTTTATCTTTTATTTTATAAATACAAACATGGAGAACCCAAGAAATGATGACAGTGGTCAAGTGGAGCTCGCTCYTCATGGTGACATCAGACATAGAAGATGCAAAAGATTTACAGAGATGTGAAAAACTGTGAAAGTCTGGAAGCCATCAACAAGCTGATGGATTCCTTCCGGACTGGAGACAGAATTGTGGTGTATTTTCAGAAGAGAAGAGATGCATTGGACAGTTCTGAATTAATCTTTAAAGGATTATGGATCAAATGGAGACCGTTTGGGGGAACTGGGAGTTGCCATCAGTAATGCTGCTGGGAGTCATCAGTGTTGTCCCAGCGCAGAGTCTGGTTCTCGGCATCCACTCTGCTGCTGGTGGTGTCTTTGTAATACTCTCTATCAGCTATGGCTAATAACCAATCAATAGCTCTTGTTAGGAGACAGATAGCCTCATTAGAGTCAGAGCTGTTCGGACTGGCTCTTAGCTTTTAACCTTGGCCAATATATTTACTAAACTCTGCGTTASACACGGGCACAACCTCATATTTCTTTCCCCGCCATTAAGAAATGTCAAGCCGCTACACTCTGTATGACATCATGCTTCACCAAAATGAATGCTGCGCTTGGATGTAGCACCCATTGCTAAAGAACATGATACGTGTAAAGGTCTAGCAGTAAAATGAATCTCTACTGAAATCCACCATGGAGCATATCCATGTGCACACCTACACCTGCGTAGGTGCACAGCCCTCTTCCCCTCTCCTCTGGCCCACTGCGATATCTTTCCCACTTCTTACACTATGGGGTAGTGCAGGATTCACACAGGGTTTTCACAACCAGGATCCTCYCCAAAAGGAAGCAGGTCTGGCATGGCCAGCAATATAGGAACTGAGGGAGGCAGAGCACGGAGGCCATCCTTCCATCCTTTCCTTCCTGAGCTTTTGCTTGCAACTGGTGAACACAGTGGGCTTTTTTTGCTCAACAATCTTCAGTCCCTTCCCTCACCCATACTAGGCACATGCTGGCCAAGTCATCTGCCTGGCTTTGTGTGGCAGATTTCAATCTCTTTCCACTCASCTGTGGTGGAAATGTCAATTTTCTGGCCATAAATGGCCTTATCTCTATTCTACCCTACACAAACATAGCCAGATATAAGTGTTAAATCAAAATAGGAGGACTGCTGTCGTTAYGCTACAGATGAATCCCTCTGAACAACGTAAGGAAAAGAAAAAGAATGGTGGGAAAGTATTTACAAAGCTGGGTTTCATTTGAGTGTTTCTCATGACTTWTATCAATTATTGAATAATTTCATACATTATTCAGCTTTCCCTGCAGTTTCTCCTATCATCAAAACCCCTCAAGGCCTGGAATCAATCAGGCAGCACATTGTGCTCCTGACACCTGTGTAAGTGGAGGATTCACGTGCAGGGAGACGGGGCCCCCCCGGGTGTGCTATAGCTCTGCTCTTTCTCCTGCTGACTCGTGTCGGAGCAGTCCTGCCTGGAAAGTTCTCCTCGGATTATTTCCGGGCACTCTCCTACATTAAAATGCAGAAGACAGGAGACAGACCTGACCCCTCTTGCTGTATCTCCCCCGGGRATTTTGTATGCTGCTCGTCAGCATCTCACCCAAGTGCCCTGCCTAAGCAGCCTCTGTTCTGGGAGCCAGATGGCCAGGGTGGTCCCAGCCCCAGTGACAGATTGGACAGCCCACCCTTGAGGTCTGCAAGCTGGCAGCTTTTTAAAATATCCTTTCTATTTTTTTCAGATTAAAAATAGAGGTAATAGGTGTGAGAGAGAGAGAGAGAGAGATAGGACAGAAAGAGAAACCCATTTTCTATCAAAAGGAGCATATTTAAAGCATTTTTGATGAAACATTGTCCAGCCTATGAATCTACAGCCAAATGTTTTAGTCATCAGAGCAATTCAGTCATGTTTAAGCTGAGAATAGATACCCTGGGATCCATATTTTTGAGGAGGATCCTGACTTTTGATATTTAATAAGATAATTAAAAAAAAGATATCACAAAATTTGACTTCGACTTCCAGTTAATCAGTTCAGTTCCTTTAGCACCTTAACCAAAGTGTTCTGAGATTCCTACATGCAGAAGGAGTTAGAAAGAAGTCGAGTTGATACTTTTCCTTAGAYATTTTAATTCTGTCCTTGCTCTTCTGCTGGAAGTACTTACAGACTTGTAAGTTTATTCACCCTCATTCTTATCATCTATCCATCTGCATAATAGTCTGGACAATTATAATTACTACGGTTACTCTACTACCCCCTCTACTAAAGATAGTAGAGAAAGTCATTCTTATTAGATATGTGGAATAAGAAGAGGTGTTTTTCTGCAGTTTATTGAAGTTTGACAAATAATTACCATCTGATCAGATATTTTCTAGTAGAACAGCTATAGACCATAGAGCATTGGAAAATATACTGAATTCCGCACTACAGCTGATGAGGAATTCCACCCAAAAGTGTTTAACCAGCCCTGTGTTTTACATCAGACCTCAAGAGAGTGAAATGAAGTTCAAGAGTAAATGTCTTCATGAAATCCTTTGCATATTCAAATAACAAGCATATAATCTTCTGTAAAACATCTGCAAATATCTGTAAAAACAGATGAAACCTAAGCATTAATAAACACAGAGTATAAGAAATGGCACCAAAGTGAGCCCTGCAAACTGAAATTTACTCAGGATGAAGGGACTTCATGGTAATAGATATAATGGACTAAAAATGTAATATCTSTGAGGAAAAACAAGACCTATTGATACAGCTGGAAAAAGACATATTTGGAGGCAGACAAGAGCTTCTTAAAGTGTAGGACTTCACAGATATATTTAACTCCATACATTTTCCTTTACATTTGTGAATAAAATTCAGTGATGCTGCTGCTGAGCAAATCCATTTGCTGAAGAAAACAAATTGAGACAAACTACCAAAAGTGAGTARGCAGGAGGCCTGTTTATCACTGAATGCAGCATTTTAGAGTTAGAAAGCTGAAAAGAAGAGAGCAGGCTTACATGATATATAGTCATAACTGAGATCATTTCGGGTCATGAATACAAATCTGCAGTGTCCTATGATTTAAGATTACGTGATGTAGTCTTGTATGTCGCTCCTACTTTACTTTTGCTTTKAACTGACCTAGATCCATTGGTTTTAGTGACAGTATTGCTGATCTATACCAGTGGAAAGGAGACATCTTGCCTTTGGTTGCTAATTATAGGGCAGTAGCCCATATTTATCTAGGTGAAAATGTGAAGAGCCCTGAACACTTTAAAACTTAAGATCTACTTCTGGTGTTTGATTAACTCTTAATTCTGCACATATTTAAAAAATACATTAACAATTTATTCTAGATATGTTTTGGGTGGGAATCTTTTTCCACTGAGCTGGAATCATGCAAAAACTGAATGATCAACTCTTCTAAAATCAAGTCGGTTGTTTATACGTGTAAACACCATTACATTGTCCTAGGGTTATTCTATACTAAATAATATGCTTGGGATCATCAAGAGCAAAGCCAAATCTTCASCCCTGAAAAAATTACCTRAGMTGATTAATACCTAAGATGCTCYGGATGGCTGCAGCTTCCTCCACTGTTTGTGCTCRAGCAAAGACCTTCGTTAGTTTGTGGATGCCTMRAGRCTCCGCTACAAGTTGTGAATTTCTGTGTAGTGAATGTAAATTTATGGAGAATAAATTTGCTTTTCACATGTCAAAAGCACTGCTTCACATAGAGGGAACAGTTAAACATATTTTTAGAACATCAGCAGTAATGTTTTCAGTATGATCAAATGTTCASTGTAAGGCAACACTGTGAATTCRCCAGTCTGTTGATGGTACTCTTGGATTGACACTAGGAATGAAAATTGAGGTAGGAAGAGGTTCTGAATCTGCAGTGCTGAAATGTTTTCTCTTTATGTTTTGGTTAGTGCTTCACCAGGTCTGAGAGTCTTCTTGAGCTCATTGATTTGCATCCAGAAATGTCATTAACAAAAGAAAGAAGCTTAAATGGATTCTTCCAAGGCCCRGCTGACCACAAAGCTCCATCCTGGGAAGTGGTCGCCTTCGCTTCCCTTGCTCTGAGTCYCACTAAAAGCCCATCTGAATGTACCAGAAGATGGAGGAGCAAACTCTACCTAAAGTCAGCCTGGTGAGAATCTGTTGATTTTATGAAGCTTCGACAAGTCAGTTTGCAATAGGCCCTCTGAACACTTGAATACATACTGTAAACTCAGTCTATAGCAACAAAATAGCCTCTTAGGGCTCATTATAACCATTATGGCTACTTAAATTAAAGGAGTACAGATAATGTTTGCTTGTACAGCTAATCAGTGTTGCAGTTCTTATAATGTTTCCTGAGTAGTCACTGTACTGGAGTGTTAATCATGATGGTTCTTATTATAAGGATTTGTTAAGGAAAAGGACAAACAAGATGAACAGATCTCCTCCTTGATAATCAAACCAARGGAAAATTAATAATGGTCATTATTCTACTGAGTGTTAATATGTGTGTTAAATGCTTCAGAAAAAGTTTGAWTGATACTGCTTCTGCAATCTTTTCCTGAAAAAAAAAAATCTTTTCAAATAACTTGAGTTTTTGCTTTTGTATTTTTTCTTTTTTATGAGCAGCGGCCCTTGTGAATCACTTTTTGTCTTCAGAGCACTGAGCCACAACCCAGGCCTGTGCTGCTCACACCAGTGAAGGGTGAGGCATTGCTTTTKACTTCTGTGATGTGTTAAATAAGCCCTGGAAGTCAGGACCCCTTTGCTACCTGGTACCACGTGGGCAAGAACAGGACACCCGTTCACTTTCTTCTGCCATTCATTTTAATGGGAAATACTCCAGCATGTGGACAGCATGACTGGGTCCAGGGCTGGAGACTGAATTTAATGTATCTGAAGCTCAGTCATTTTGCTAAGGAAGATGCCCCTTACTGGTCTACAACAGAAAACATGCCAGTTACCTGGGCTAAGCTCTGTTCTTACTCACTTACTGCAACAGTCTTCTGCATTGCACTTGCATTTGTGCAACTGCAAGTGGAGTTTGGCCCTGTGTCCTCTGACCTGCAGCATGTCTTTGAACCAAAGGAGCAACACTTAGAGCTTGGAACTTGGGCTAATGGCAGCAAAAGCAGTTCTTTTGACATTAAGTCACTGTAAACACTGAAAGAAAAGAAATCTGTGTTGCATTGCTCTCRCTCTTTTTTTTTTTTTCTCTTTTTTTTTTTATGGTACACAACGCCTAAAGCCTTATCCCTCATTCTGTCAGGAACCAAGGACTATGTATACAGATGGTGCAATTTATTATGCTCTGTACTGTGACCAAGTGCTGAAATACCTTCAGGAAATCACCAGAAAGCCTGAAAAGCTTTGCTGTCTCTTGTGACTCCAGCTCAGTAAAACTATAATTGAACAAGCACAATATATTAAGCACTGTGCATTACACAGTACACTAACAGAAAAGGACTTCATCTTTTTCAGCATCATTACAGAAAATATATTTACTGTACAGTTATTTTCTGCACCCAAAATCATAATGTCTCTATCTCTCTATATTCTGCCCTTGCAAACCCAAATACATGCAGAGGCATGAGGGCCAAGGGGGGCCAAGTACAACTCAAGTGAAACTGTTAAATTTCAGTGTATTGTTCACAGCTGTAAGATATGGCTAAGCCTGGTTGCCCTCACACACGTTTAAACTAGTGCCAGTCAGGACAAGCCTGAATTGAGTAATGCTGGGGGAGGTGGGGGACAGAGAGAGCAATGGTGATGTGAAAGGTGAATTTTAGCTTTTTTTAGAAGAAGGATTTGCATATTCACATATTCCTCCTTCATTGAGCAGATTTTTATGAAACAGTTTTGCTTAATTTGCCTGAGCGAGTGCCAGAAATATCGATACAGACTAAAATCAGTATCCTACACATATTTATCCCTGGGTATGAAATAAAGAGCTTGGACCTCTCGTCTTGTTTGAAGCTGTGTTTCTATTTAAGTCAGCACACGGAAAGCAGGACCCAGCTCATCTGTACGAGCATTCTCACAYGTATGAAACCAATCTCATTTGCAGCAAAGGCCCCGTTTTGCTCATTAGCTGCTTCTCTGAAAATCAGCACATCTTCATCTGCGGTTTTCTGCACTGTTTCCTCTTTGCAAAGAGACACAAGGTGGTGCCTTTATATTAAGGACTCCTTTACTTCCTTTCCCTGTGGGCACTGTTAAATGCTTCGGGCTGCTCCCTTAGCACAAGGGAAGCCCCCAACGTTGCGCTAGGGAAACGGAGCCCGCAAGTTGCGCCTACCGCAAGAGGAGGGGGAAGGCGCCTGACCGGGATCTGGGGCTGCGGGTCCGCGGGGAGGGAGGGTCGCGGGCGCCGTGTCCGACACCTCGAGGCAGGGGCCGGGCAGGCGGGAGGGGAGCGGAGCTCCGCCGAGCGCTCAGCGCGCTTGAAAACCCCCTGCGGCGGCGGCGGCGACCCCGGGCAGCGCTCGCGGCCGCCCCCGCCCTGCGCACCCGCCCGCCGCCGCCAAACTTTTTCCTCTGGCCCGGGAGGAGGGAGGAGGGAGGGAGGGAGCGGCGGCCGCGGAGCATCCCGGCCTGCGGAGCGGAGCCGGGGCGGGCGGGCGGGCGGGCGGCGAGGGGAGGGCCGGGGGAGGCTGCGCGTCTTCCCGCGGAGCCGAGCGGGCGCTTGCTGGGCGCTGGGTTTTCCCGACCACCCTTTTCCCTCCTCACCCGCCCATCTC
This sequence comes from Eudromia elegans, assembly GCA_003342815.1. Taxonomy (NCBI): domain Eukaryota; kingdom Metazoa; phylum Chordata; class Aves; order Tinamiformes; family Tinamidae; genus Eudromia; species Eudromia elegans. The sequence goes on from PTEX01000006.1 coordinate 6,479,238, forward strand.
CCTGCCTCCCTCCCTCTTTCCCTCCCTCTTTTCCCTCCCTCCCCTCCGGAATTAAAGTTGGGAGAGTGGCGCTCCGGGGATGGGTGCGAGCCACCGCCGCGGCTGCCGGCTCTCCGCGCTCCGTCCCCGGCTCGCCCGGAGCCCGCCCGCGCCGGAGGGATGCTGCTGCGGGAGCTGCTGGCGCTGCTCCGCYGCTGCTGGCCCTCCCTGCTGCTGCACTGCGCCCTGCACCCGCTCTGGGGCTCCATCCAGGTAGGGACACCGCGGAGCCGGCGCGGGGGCGGCTCCCCCGGGGCTGCGCTCATGGGGATGGGGCGGGCAGCGCGGTGCCGGGGTTGCTTTGGTGAACGGGCGCTCGGCGGCCCCGCCACGCGTGTTCCGGCCCCGCCGCGCGTGAGCCCGGAGGCGGCTCCCGCGGCGGGGTCCCTGGGGCTCCCCCGCGGCGGCGGCCCCGACCGGGCGAGCGTGGATCCACACCTGCGGGCGAGCGCCGGCGTGCGGAGTCTGCGCTCCGCGGGCCAGGAGCTCGCCCGGGGTCTGCGCTCCGCGGGCCGGGAGCTCGCCCGGGGTCTGCACTCCGCGGGCCAGGAGCTCGCCCGGGGTCTGCGCTCCGCGGGCCGGGAGCTCGCCCGGGGTCTGCGCTCCGCGGGCCGGGAGCTCGCCCGGGGTCTGCACTCCGCGGGCCGGGAGCTCGCCCGGGGTCTGCGCTCCGCGGGCCGGCACAGCCGGCGGGTTGCGAGTGAGGCTGCCCTAGGGGGCAAGACGTCCAGAGCAAGCGACACGCTGCGCCTGGCTCCCAAAGTCTGATTTCGGTAGTGTTTTGCCACGGGTTTTGGGTGCTGATTGGGAACTGAGGATTTTCTGGGGGAATGGCTGAATCAGCTCTTTGTCGGTGCTGTTATGTGGTGTGACCTTGATTGTAATGTGGGGTGACCAGCAACCCTTATGCAGACGGACTGAGGGAAATCACAGCGCTGAAAGTGCCTGTCCAGTTCAGAGAGTCAGAACAGCAGCAAGGCTGAACTCACAGGCGTCACTTCGATATTTTAAAGTTTATTTATAATATATGTCTTCAGAGGAGTGATGCATGGAGCCAGCCAAGTGCTGTTTAAAACTCAACAATTGCAGTTTTTTGCTTGGAAACATAGTAGAGACTCCACGTCTTTCACTCCTTATTCCAAAGTTAGTGACTCCCAAAAGATTAAACAGAGACGTTGTTTGTTTTGGCATCTTGTCTCTTGCTGTGAATGACAGGGAGGATTCATCTTCCTTATAGATTAAAATAACCAGAAATACAGTAAAAACAACTTCCTTTAAGCCAATGTCTGTCATAAGAATCCCTGCCAGCACTACTCTCCTGCTGTCCAGGGAGTCGASGGAGCTGGGCATGAGTTAAAATTGGAACTATGTATTTTTAAGGGAAATGCAAGCGTATGAAAAGAGTCACTTTTTGAACCTCTTCCCTGTGATCACTCTTTCAATCAAGCAGCCCTCCCTGCCCCCCCTAAAAAAAATACAAAATTTGCATAAACATCTTTTAAGGGAAGCACTCAGGTGATCTAAACTGATCTTTCGAAAATAAGTAGACTTAAAAGAACTGAAACAGGCTCYGGAAAATGTGAAAGCCAGGGTGCCCAGCCTTGAAACAATTTCGGAGTGTTTTGTTGCCTCATTCTTCATTTATAATTGTGTTGCTGCCTACTGTTCTGTGTAAGGCCAAGCAATAAATCTCCTCATATTCAAGCTCTCTGCCAGCCTCTTCCAAAACTAGGATGCACGCAAGGATTCCAGCAGCATGTACAAATGGAAAGGAGCGGTCTGCACTAGTCACAGGTACAGATGGAAAGGAGAGGTCTGGACTAGCCAAGTGACTGCAGGAGATATGACCACGGTGGAGCTGATGAATCTCTGCAGTCCAGGAATATCTCAGCGAGCCCATATTGAAGCCTTGCTGCCTTTTCTCCCGTAGTGTATTCCAAAGCAGCCCATTTCTTTCTGTCCACACTATTCCCTGTAGGAGTGGGTCCTGTTGGGGTGGTGTCCCCTCCTTATGCCCAGGTTTCTGACAGTGACTGCCAGTGCTGGGCACCTTCACCAACACGTGAGCCCTCCCTTTCCATGCAGTCAAATCTCCCTCATCTTTAAATCCCTCCCTTGACTCCTCTTTCCCACGCTGAGTCATAATCTTTCCTCTTACCTTCAAAGTCTTCAAAAAAAATACTTTCCTCAACTAATCCACTCGTGTCCCATTGTGTCAATCCCCCATCTCTGCYCCATCCATGTTTCCTCAGGTCTCTTCTCCCCCAGCTCCTCTTCACCYGTTCTGTTGTGCCATGACTTACATGTGCAACAGCCTTCCCGTCCACACCCTCTGTTCCCTCCCCGGGCCCTGCCTTGAGACACTTAAGAGAATTAGTCAGACACTGATAAGAGAAAAAGCATTTGTCTCATTAAAAACAAACATCTTTTTGTTAATGTAGGAGCCAGCACAATGACGAGAAGGAAGAGATGATCCTATCTGGGGCTTTGACATAATTAAAAACAAACAGCAGGTGTCATGGTAAATAGTGGGGTCACTTTTTTTTTTTCCCCCTGGTTTCATAATCACGGATCCGGATTAACTCTACTGTGAATTATGCAGAGCTGTTCTGGATTTCAGCGGCAGCGTTGTGATCTGCTCTGTGTAGACGGCTTCCAAGAAGCAAAGCTCCTGCCACATCAGCAGGCTTTTAGAGATCGCTCTGCTTTCTCACACAATTGCACTGCTCTTTGCAAGCTTTCCTCCTTTTACCTGATTCAGAAAGTTGCGAGAGGGCCACCCTCTGCAGACTCTATTAATTCTCTCTTCCCAGTTCTTGGATCTGTCCTGGACTGTAGAGCTTGTTCCTGGACTGCTGCAACCCTATGGGACTGCACTGAAATCCTAAACAGCTCTGACCACATGCAGGTTTATCCCTCCACGCTGTGCCAAGCAGGACTAGGGCCACTGTTTCTACAGGAAATCTTGGATTAAAGAGAAATATGTCATAGATATGAACTTCAGYTGGAGGAATACAAAAGAAAATCATCAATACCGCTTTTTGTTTGCTTTTCCTTGGAGATCTGCAGATCAGATTTGCATCTGCTCAAATATTTAAAACAAAAATGGTCTTTTTACAAGCCATGTACACGTCAAATATCCATAATGTCAACTCTCTACCTATTTTGGGATGGGAGAAATATATTACCTCTAAGTCCAGGCAACACGTGTCTGGCAAACTGCTGAAAGTGTTAAGAGAGCCTCACACCAACCCAAAAGCCCAGGCTTTAGATAAGCCAAGAAGATAGATGTTCGCTGTGCTTCCCACAGCTGGAAGAGCGAGKGAGCAGCGCAGAATCAACAACCGGGGAAGACGCCCTGTCCTGCAGATCAACAGAGACGCCGCCTTGCTGGGGCAATCTCGGGCCTCCGGGCTGGCGGGCGGCCCAGTGGGTGTTTGATTAATCCTTGTCTGCAAAGAGCTGCTGAAGCCATTCTGGGGCCACGCTGGCATGTGGGGAAACWAGCAAGCAGTGAAGTTAGCGGCTGAACCCCAATTAGCCGAATTGTCCAGTGCAAGGCTGGGGTCTGTGAACATGTCCTTTTCTCTCCTGCCATCTCCTGTGGAGGCAGCTTACCTTCAGCTGCACACGGTAGAAAAGAAACACAGGGTCATTTATTTCATCATCCTTTGCCAGAGCAAGACTGTTCCCTAAAGCGTATTTTCTGGTGATTTGTTCTGCTTACCTTTAGAAGACACAAGTAATAGCCTTCCTCCCTTTCAGAAGACTTAATAGGCATCAACAGTGGGAGTTTTTTTTTTCTTGGAAATGAGCCAAATGTTCTCTCTCTTTTTCTTAGTTTTATCTTGCTACTTGCAACTATCTTGTAATTTAACCTTCTTGCATCAGTCCCTATTTCCTTCCTGCTCAAGGTCCTTTACCTTGATTCATGTCTTTCCCTTTTCTGCCAGATTTCAGCTAACTTTCAATATCTCTGTTCTTTTAAATTAACTAACTGTCTAACACAAACCCTTGGCCAGGTAATACCTGCACCCMTTACACTGTCTTCTAAGAACCATTTTGCTGAGGACCAACAGTAGGGAAACAAATAGGTGATAAATCCTACTCTACCAAATGTCGTCTCTCTCACGATTATAAATTAACATAAGGAATCTTGATGAAGGGTCAAACTAATACTGAGAGACAAAGCAACTTCCTTTAGAAATAATATTTAAGAATGCAGAAGCAGAGAGTGGTTGTATATGTATAGGGTTAATTTTGTCTGTAAAGTAATTGAGAGAAATATCCATGAGTTTCTGAGGATGTTCTATTACCAGCCTAAGGCAGGAGAGCCTCCAGGGATTTAAAAGCAGTCAATAGTTCTAAAAAAAGCCAGAGCAAGCCTTTTGGTCCTGCTTGATATTACGTTAGAGCAATAAGTCAATGTAGCTTTTCCGTACCAGCACTGTGTTCAGACATATATACACAAAGCTGCTTCTCGTCCGCAGATGAAGTTGGCCTCAGGCCTGTTCAATGTTATTCTTCCCTGTCTCTGCTTTCTCCCACTTCCCTGCTCCCGAGCGGCTGTAGTGATCCACAGGATTCAACAACTGGAGCACCATCGTYAGGCGTTAGCAGTGGCTTCCAGAGGCCAGTGCAGAGATAGTGCCCTACTTCCTCCACGAGGACTGTGAGTGTTGTCACACTGGYCTGGCCCAGCAGAGACCCCAAGGGACTGACACTGCTGGCACACTGAAACTGCTGAAAGAATCAGTCACAATAACATATTACATTAGCCAGGGTGGAAGAGGCAAAATGGCAGAGAGGACATTCTGAYTGTGAACACTTACTTCCCCCCCCACCCTCCAAAAGCCACCTCCTTGTAGACAGCTTTATTATCATCGATGAAGGATTGTAAAGTCAAGCCACTTTGGTTCAYTAAAGCATTCAGAGAGCCTGTGCAGATTCAGGAAAGCTGTCTAGGGTGGTCTTTAACCATCCTTATACTGTTACCTGATGGTGAAGSGGAAAGTTAGAAATCACCCATGCTGAATTTGTTTTTTTCTATGTTTAATACAGATTTTGACATGCTTTTTAAGGAACTGAGCCTTCTGACTTGGGCTTTCAGCCCAGCTGCACGGAGCCTTTTCCACTCCTCCCTTCCCTCCCTGTAATTGTTAATCAACAAAGCCCTACCTCCATCTCCCCAGGGCCAGAGCGATGCATCTTTCTACATTTAGAAACTGCTTGTGCACATGAACATGTCCTTCATGCAGCGACGTAGTTTTAATTAGCTGTGTCTCTTTCTGGCCAGAAATACCTGAGGGGAACGTGTGCAGCTTTCCCCGGCCAAGTGGCAGCACGCCACCCTTGGTCCCAAGCTGGGRGCTGTGCAAAAGGAAGAAGCTTGTGGGCCACACCCCAGGCTGGGAGGTTGGGTGGAAAAGGGAAAAGGAGGGGGACTTTGTCTACCCCAGGCTGGCAGGGGAAGAGGCCCAAAGATGCTGTGGAAAGAGGCTGGGCAGAAGAGARGAAGGGGAGAAGGTGGCCAGGGGCAGCCTTAGGCATAGGCAGGGAGGTGGAAGAGCCCTGTCTAAAACAGGTCAGAAAGGCTGCTGTAAGCACATCCTTCTAGCAACAACCAGCTTGTTTTATTAGGGTTAAGAGCTAATAAAAAAAAAAAAAATGTGGTAGACTGAAACTATTAGGATATTAACCCTCCTAAGACCAAAACACCTCAGCCCATCCGTGTTCAAGACAACAGCTGAATGCTGCTTAAATGCCCTTAGATATAGTCAGGCACAAGTCTSTCCTGGGTGGTGTTCCGATTCTAAATTCAAAACACTTGTTAGATAATGCATTTCCTAATCTTAGGCTTTGTATCCTTAAAATAGTATCCTGTACTTTCTGCATGAGTCTCAGTTCATTCAGAAAGATCTGGCTTAGAGAGCTCTGAAGTTAACAACTCCATATCATAGAAATTTCASAGTTACTAAATATTCCTTAAATCCCTAATCATGTAAATATTACGGATGGTAAGGAAAATATGCTGTTAATAGATGCTACTTGTCATCACCAGCTAAGGGATTGCCTGTTGCCCGGTGACACCTACTCTCATCTTTTCAATGTTTCATCCTCAGCTTTATTGCTAACCTACTCTGCACTCTAGAGAGGCTACAAGTCACAGCTTGTGGCATTTCCATTTTGGTCCTGTGTTTTATATGGTCCTTAGATGAGCAAACTGTGGGCTCTTGTCCTAGTGTGTAATGAAACACTCACCAAAATGGTCTCTGAACACCGAAGACAGGCTGGCAAAACAGAGGAGAGATCTCATCTGACTTTGCGTCCTGCTGTAATGAAAACGAACATAATCCTGACCCCAAATGTCTTGTAATCATTATTAGCTCTCCTCGGCTTGCAGCAGCAAGCCTGTGAATAATGCATGCTGTTAGATGAGTTTCCTAAGGAAAGAAGGTTTACGTAATCACGTTGTCTGCCAGTACCCGCCTTGTCCCTTCCACACAATAGCTCTGAAACCAGCTGGCCAATTTCAACCAAATTTGACAAAGAGCGAGAGGTCCTGAAGGTGTTGTGTTAGGTAGAAGAAAGGGATCACATAGGGCAGAGACACTTTTAGTGGCCTCGCTGACGAACAGGCTGTGGTCTGAGCTCATTTTGCATCAGGTGTTGGAGGTGCTGCTCAGGAGCTCGAGTCCAAGACACGCGTTTGTGGAAAATCCACTGGTTTTGCTGCTCACGCAGTGACTTGTTTTCTTCGCAGGTCGCTCGGGGYGAGCCCCAGAAGTCATGTTCCAGTCCTGTAGCAGAGAAGGCCACAGAGAGCTGCCAGCAAGTCTGCCAGTGTAGACCACCCCCGCCGCTACCGCCGCCTCCRCCGCCTCCGCCACCGCCCAGGCTGCTGGTGGTCCCAAGTGAGTAGAGCCCRGTACGGCTGCGGTGTGCCGAGGGAGGGCCAGGCGACGGGGTGCCTGGACAGATGGAAGGAGAAAGAGTGTGGGAGAGGGCACAGCCAGCTCGTTTGTCATTTTCCACTTAGCAAATGGAAGAAATGTTCTCAGAAGAGATGGAAATCTGTTTTGCGATCAATGAATAATGCTCAGCTGTTGGAGGAAAGCCAGAGAATTTCCCTCCTTTCATTATATTATATATGATTCCTTGACTTTCAACGGCTCAGTAACGTCCTAGCCCTAGGAAATTCTTTCTTTCCACTCCTATTCACCCACACAGATGATGTTATGCTTCTCCCTGGTTTACACGACCTCCTGTTTCATGGGATCTGCACCCTGGGTGTCCACGTGGTCCAAGACTAATTAATTTATAARTAGGCAAAAAGTCAAACACTTTGTCAAGGCAAATCTGTGGTTTTGGCTCTCTCCAARGCACTGGAGCTGTGCTGATTTACAGTAGTGGTTGGTCAGGTACACTGTTCTAATTTGCTTAAAACTGTAACGAAATTCAGGAGTCAATGGCAAGCAAGCAGTGTTCTTACTAACGGAGGTACCAGCTAAGGAAGAGTGCTCCTAGCCATAGTCAGTTTGCCCAGTTCCTCCTGACTTCCAGCTGTGCAGCCCCACACGAAGCACTCGTTGAGGGACAACCTGAGCTTACGTTTCTGTGGCTACCTCTGCATGCTCCCCTCTTRCCATGGATGAACATTGACTTGCCCAAGATGAACTGCCCTGGGAACAGGAGGGCATCGTAGGCAAGACTGCCCAGAGAGGCTGTGAGGTCTCTGCCCTTTGAGGCCTTCAAGACACAGCTACAAAAAGTCAAAGCTACCCAATCTGGAGCTGACATCCATCCTACCCCAAGCCAAGGGCTGTTGCCTCACATAGCTGTGACAGCRGACATGTGGGCAAAGCCCCTTGGCAAGACCATTGGCCATGTTGGCAGCACATAAACTGCCTGGGGCATGGCTGGACTCTGCTCAGATACTTTTAGTTCCCTAGTGCTCTGTTTCACAGGAAATCTCCTTACCACTTTTATATTTCTGCAAATTTGCCTTTCCCTAAAAGGCAGCCTATTAATCCTTCTCCCTGCCTAGATAAAGTCCCCCGGGACAGTGTTGCAAAGCATATCTATTATCCTTCCCTGCACTTCCCCCAGGAGAAATGAAATCATTAGGTAGCATCATTTGGCTGTTTGTCGGATCCATCCCCAGACGTGCAGCAGACACAAGAAGGGTTTCTGCAGGATTTTGAGACTGGCAGAGGACAGGCAGAATTTCACAGCGTGTCTTCTGCCAGGGGTATGGTTGGTTTTCGTGCCACGCTTTTGTGCCACAGCTTAAGACAAAGGCAGAAAATGGGAGTTCCTTGGGAAAGGAACTACASTGACAGCTCTAAAAGCAGAGATCAAGATTTTCAACAGCAGCAGAAACRTTTCCTTCTACACTCAGGAAAATATTATGGGTAGTAATATAGAAAATTCACTTGGTCTTCCTCTAATATTCAGAAAAAAATATAYACTGCAACTCTTTTCTTGCCCCTGGGCTACTCCGTGGCCTCTGAGGGAACTGCTCATGCTCCCAGGAGAAGGGGCCGAGTGGTGTTAGCACCAGGACAAGCCCTGCACAGGGAGGAGAGCAGCCACTGCGGCCCTGACGTGTCTGCTGTGAAGTGCGAAGGGAATTATATCGGAAACAGTCTGCAAAGGAGGAAAGAGAAATCAAACAGTGTGCCTAGGGCCTACGACAGGGGTAGCATGATGCCTCCTCAGGCTGGATTGCCAGGTGCTTAACCCAGTTCTAAAAATGAGCTGTATAAATCCAGATGACTAATATTTAAACAAGCTTTTTCATTTCAAATGCAATAAAAGAAACACATTCCTTACACTAGCAAGCTTTCAAGTACCAGTCAAGTGCCTTATCTTGAAAGACACTTTCATTATTATCAGCTGTCTAGGCACTGTGATTTAACCCACGTGTRGAGCAATCCCTTTCCTTGTGAGAATGAACAAGCCTCCTTGTTAAATATTGATGTTATGGACATTGCTTTTAAACAGTGCTTTGGGGCAGAGCACAGTAAAAGGACAGGACCTTCTATTACTAAGTGCTTGATGCTAGACTTGCACTTTGTACTTTCAAGTGATTAAAGTTAAGCARTGGAAAGAAGCAGCCCAGGTATCTGCAAGGTACAGGTATTTTTTCRCTTTTACGAGACACAGGGTCTGCAGCATGTGGTTCTCTGCAAAGATGCTGACTTCTGAAAAGAGGCTCTCAGACATCTTCGTCAGCCACGGAAGGGCTACAGCCTGCTAAGCACAGTTCTTTAAAGCTCTTATTCGGTTCAAACTGAGAGTTGCTGGTGGTTTAGATCATCTCTACTTCCTTAAACCTTTATTGTGGCTCATGTCTAATGGTGAAAGCCAAAAGATATAAAATTCCAGTCCATCAAATTACTACAGACCCTGACACCCCAATTATCTTCTAAATGAAGACACCTAGTACCCTTTGACCGTCCTGTCTGGTCTTCRGTTGCTGCTTTAGAAGAGCACAGGATGCTGTTAGTGTCCCCAGACCCACTCAATGTATTGCCAGTCCCACTGGGATGTATGGAATGGCACTAAATAACTGTACATGAGCAGCAGAATCAATCTCCAAAAAGATTTTATTGTGCTTAAGGGAGACTTCGAGGACTTTCATGGACAATTACATTGTGTTTCATATCTCTTCAGTTCTTTCAAAATCAACAAGTAGATCCAGTGCCAAATRCTCACCTCTACTTCCTACAGATAGATTTATACAAAATCGGTTAAATATGAAGAATTCTAGAATKAAAGTACAATTTCTGGGGAATGTAGTGTTTACACTGATGGATGATGAGCTAATTCCCTCAATAGAAAAAGGCATAGGATCACACAGAAGTCAGCAGTCAGTTCAAACAAGTGAAGGATGGAAGGTAACATTAGCAGACATTTCAGTCATCAGCATGAATATGGCAAATGAAATTAGATCATTTGACCCACATATTTCCAAATAGGTGTAACAAAATTATAGGCTGGTAAATTCAGGGAATCCCTMTGCTGCCCAAACTCCAGGCCTCAACACAACTGTTTCTGTTCTTCTCAGTCATGTTCCTAGGCCCCCTTTTCCCCATGTTTATAATACCTTAATTCCAAGTTCGTTAGCTTCCTAGTATAACAGTGTCTCATTCAGCACAGGTCTGCTAAGGGCCTTCAAGGCTAGGGGCTCCAACTGCTAAAAGAAGTAATTGGGGTGTTGGTTCTGTGGGACAAGCTGGTTGGGACCACCAGGAGACGTGCTGCCGGAGCCAGTTCCTCCACATGGTTGAGATGCGTAGATGTTTCTTCTGTTTATACAAGTGGCAGCCTGTTTTTTAACCCATACCTAAAAAACTGCTGATTGATGTGGTTGATGTAGTGAAGAAACAGCTCATGAGGCTCTGAGTTTAGATGCTGGCAGCAAACTAAGTATAAACATTCAGTGAGATTCAATATATTCCCTAGATATCGTTGTAATACCCTCAAAGACATAGAGATGCTCCGAATCTGGCCTTTAATTAACTCTTTCATTTTTATTCCATGATTTTTTTTTTCTCTTTGTATTTGGATTTCAGCCAAGACTAAAGCAAGGTGAATGGAGAACATGTTTAGGCAGCATTTCTAGTGCTGCTTCACAGACCCATGAGATTAAGCTAGTTCAGAGGATGTTGACCTTTCAAAATCTAAAATACCACTGTTGTCAACCCTTAAATACTTTGTGAGCCTCCAGAATTCTCCATAGGCATTACAAAGAAGATTGGACATCATTTGAGGCTCTGGGAGTAGAAGTTAGGCTTTCAAAACTGGAAAGGATTAAAGTCAGAAGTCCGAGTAAGAAAGAAATAGTGTGGCCAATGTGAAGTCTGAGAAGTTTGAAGAGAAAAACATTCATAATTGACTTTCTTAAGATGGCACGGGGCAGGGAAAGGACTTTCAGCAGGAACTCTTCACTTGCAGCATTCTCTGCTCTATCCAACTCCTGGAAGGGGTGAGGAATCCATATCATCACCCCTGTCTGGATGATGAAAGCATCCAGTCAAACACTGGGCCATTGAAATTTGGAGGGACTAACATTTTTAGAAAATGTTTACCTCAGCTTGAGTTATCTCAAATGTTTATGTCATTAGAAGCTCATAATATGGTACAACTGGGTCTGGATATGTGAACCTGCCTTTGACAACTGGAATCCTTGCACGTTGTATATTTTACAGCTCCTGCTCCAGACCCAGGAAAAGTTTGCCSTGAGCAAACTGCCTATTGTTGAGATAACAATAAAATCAAGTCAGTGCAAAGCCAAAACAAATGATGTCACTGCAGAGGACTCTAATCTCCAGGCTGTAATTGCACTATTTTGTTTTTCAAGGTCAAATGCTTTACTTTATCTTTGTAGATAATGTATCTAATTAACTAATGATTTGGACTAGTGAAAATGCCAAAACAAAAATGATCAATTGCTGGAAGGGAGCCACCTTTTTGGCAACTTTATCAGTACAAATGTATCGCTTAATTTGAGAAAGCGAGTAGGTCTCCTTCAGTGTCTGTAGGAAGGCTTGGGGACATTTGGATCTATCAGGACAGATGGTCACAATGTCTATATGCAGGCAGGAGTCTGAAGAACAGTAACAGTGTAACTTCTTAAAATCTTGAGGAGGTTTTATGAAACTAAAATCTCCAAATTTGGCTTGTTAAGTGTATAGCCATTTGCTGTGAAAGTTTGTCATGGAAATAAAAACTTCAAGGTCCTGGGGCATAAAAGAATAAGAAAGGGCTTTTCCACCTAAGTCCAGGTAGTGGAATGAGTACAGTGGCCCTTGAGGATCCAGAAGCGAGCTGGATCCGYCACTGAACCCTGCCTCCAAATGAGCATTCAGCAGAGGTAGGGACAAGCCCAGCACTCACTGCATCATTTCATGTACTACACAAGTACAGGTGCTGGTGTGGGACCTTTGGCCTTGGCAGAAGCCTGTGACTGTCCTCCAGCAGTTGAAAGGAGGCTGTGTTTGCAAACATGAATTGAAATCCTCTTGAAGTCTACCATATGTCTTCAAGCATGAGGGGCCAAAGAACTTGTTGAGGATGGCCTGGTGCAGCTCCTGTGGCATGGGCCATGTTTCCCAGAGAGTTTTGACTTTAAGTTTCCCTTTGGGGAAGCTTTTCTTCTCGTGGGTAATTTACACCTGTTTGWATACCAACTAAAAATGTAACTGTGCTCTTAAGTGTTCTGCTGGTAGTACCAGCCCTTACTGACCYTTATTAGGCAACAGTTGTGAGTAGTTTTGAGATACTTGGGTACACATGAAGAGTCTTGGATTGACTTCTCTGAAGCACCAAAGCCCAGAGGAATCAAAAGCAAATGTATGGRGGCGGTTTCTGTTCTATAATGAGGGAAGACATTCTTACCCACAYTTCATTACTACCCATATTTTAGCTCCCACTAAAGCTGMGTGGTAACGGAGAACTGCAGTAGCACCAGAAGGGGAGGGGGARCACATRAACTCCTACGTCAAGAAATTTATGGTAATGAYAGTTAATGTGAGACAATATTGTTTTAGCACAAGTCTGGTCTAGACAGTGATTTTTAAATGCAAACAGAATGCTGAAATTGGGAAACCCTTTCAGTTTTGGTAACACAGCTGTTGTACTGTGAATTACAGTCTTATGTGAGAGCATTGTTKTTAAATTACAAAGCAAAATTAACTTCTTGATTTCTTCCATATACACTTTAATTTTACTGGAGGATCGTGACTCCAAGACCCAAAAGAAGAAATCAAGGCTTTTAAATCTAAATTGAAATTAATCCCAAGAACCTGGAGACATGGGTGAYGGCACGTGCAGATGCTGGTCTAGGTCCCTGTCCTGTTGTTTTCACATCATAGATACTACTGTCTCCCTCAGCACAGTGAACCAGACCATTAAGCATCCCGTATGAAATTTAAGCAAAATCTGCCCAACACTGCAAGCATCTTTGTTTTCACCATTAAAAACATAAATCCTTCAAAATCTCAGCATTTTTAAATGTAACACTGTTATTTCTGGTGTAGCAATCAAGATTTCAAGTCCTTATCTTCTGGTCAAAATGAGAAAAAATCCTTAGAGTGAGATTTCTTAAGCAGCAATCAAAAATGGACTTTGAAGTAGTTTGGACATTGTGGATATTATAGTAAATTTAGAGATTGGATTAGTGAATAGAAAGTAGGTAAGAATGAAGAGGGTTCTTTCTAATACTTCCACATCATGATTTTGTTATGAATCATGTGCATAACATCTCCTAATATCAGGCTGCTGTAAACTGTTTGTGTTTGTAAAAMCCTGGTTAGATAGATCCGACTGTCAATCCTAGCACTCCTTGCTTCCCATGTTTGGAATTAACGTACAATCTGAAATGTTTTGTGAAAACTAATTTCTGTTTAGGCAAGTGATGAATCTTCCCCCTATCTGGGGCCCTGCAGATTTGTTCTGAATTTTTCATGCARTAATAAATCCATAATATGGAAAAATCCAGTCTCTTGAAAATGCGCCCGTTGATACTTTTTCAAGTCTTTAAAAGTAAGAGCCTCAGGCCAGATTTTGCATTGCAATGGGAGTTCTGTTATCTATAGATTAAGAGTATTGTCTAATTTKGAAACAAGAAGCATTAGATATTAAACTGATTCTGCAGTGGAACCGTCTTTTTGGCTTTGAAATGCATACTCCAATGGTRTGATCCTTTTYTTTTTAAACAAAAAAAAAGACTTGGCTGAGCTGAGCYATTAATTCCCCGTGTGGATGGCAGTCCATTTGTACRTGGCTATCGTTTCACTGATTAAGAAGATACAAATCTTCACTGAAGTTACTGATGAGTCACAGGCTGCTGATTTACAAGTAATTCCTAGGTTGCCCTGCCCATAGCAGAAATGAATCTTGCCTCATCTTGACAAGTAGGAGACTCTTAATGGGCACAGGTTATCCTAGCAGTGAAAACTAAGCAACTGTATTGGTAAAAGAGCCCATAGCAGTGTATATTCTTGTAATAGTTTTGTGCATTGTTTTACTTATAAATAAAGCAAAGAGGTACCCATATGACTGCAACTAATGGGTAATTTTTAGATCTGTGAATAGCAGACCAAAAAAGCAGCAACTTGGACATTTTGGATATTATCCTAAAGTGAATACATTGTATTCATTAATATAATATGAACATATCTTAGCAACTGACACTGCTGGAAAARAAGAATCATTAGACTTAATTTAATACTTCCAGTAGTAAATTATATCACGTTATAACTACATATATATATACATATATGCTAGCAAATCATGAATACCTAATTGTTATTAAAGTGAATTGCTTTACATTTTTGAAGATTGTCTTTTAAATTGATATCATATTTTGTCAGTTCATTGGTTGGAAATATTTCACACATAGTCTCTTCTTTAGCAAATGCTGCTCTTCAACTGGACTTTTACCAGGAAGCTAGTGGAGCAAATACTATCGAATCATTACTGGACATTTTCCTTTCCATTTGGAAGTAAGGTATAATCTTGCTTCATGACTATTAGCAGTGCAAAGGGCAGCTTTGCTTTAACTCTCAGTTTGAGCCATGACGGCACAGGTGCTCTGTCTCTGCTGTTTTGAGCTTGATCTCTGGTGGCTGCAATTGCAGATAGCCATAACAGGCAGGTTTGCTTGCCTTTGCTGCTGTGAGAGAGGCTCTGCACTGTCTTATCTTTCAGAGAGTTACAAATGTACTCTAAGAGGAGAATGAGGGCTTTCAGTCAGGCTTTGGCACAGTGAAATGAATTGTTCTGCTAACATGATGCAAACATTCTGTCTGTAATAGACACTGCATGAGAATCTATCAGTTGAAAAATGGAATTTTCAACTAGGATTAAATTTAGCCCTGATTTGGAAATAATTTTACATTTCAGTTCCATTTTGTTCTGGGCAGGTCATCACTTTTAGTTATATTTCTCTTAAATAAAGTGTACCAAAATGATTTTAAGTGAAATTTGAATACAGTTTGGAAAAGGAACTCAAGTTCACTAAGCATGGGGATTATTAATTGGTCTCCGTGGGGACATTATTGATATGATAGATATAGCCCTTACTCCCAGCAAGAACCAAGCCATTAAAGTGATACAAAAGACAAGCTAATATCAATCTGAAGGATTACGTTTGTATAGGTGCTGTACACTAGCAGAAGTATCTGCTGTGTAGTCAAGTCAGACATTGTTAGATTGCACATTGTACAGACTGTTAGTTCTTGGCTATTCTTTAAATTCATCTGGGGTGATGAGTCTATTAAATATATATACATATAATTATACCCACACTCTCCACACAGTATCTGAATGCCCAACACATAATTTTTCCAGACATGGACACAAACCAGTGTCTTGTGCCTGCTGCTACAAGCACATTAGGAAAATATTCCTAGTATTTCCAAGCATTCCCAGTGTGTGTTAGGCCAGTCAGTCACGGTTGGCTGTGTCTGGTTTTACATCTGCGTTCCCTGAAGGCACTAATTTTGAGAAAGTTCCAGCTCCAAGCCTCGGGGCTTATCTAATCTCTTCTATTATCTGGAGGTTCCCATGCTCTTTAAAGGCCTGCTAAGTATCTAAGAGGTAATGTATTAAGTGTAAAGGTAGCACTCAGTTTTATTCACATTTCATAGCCCCGGTGGTCAGTCCTGGGGAAACACTCATGCATATTGCTCAGCCTGAAGGAGTTCTGCAAATCTGTCATCTTCCCGTGGAATTAAATCTGCCAGCTCTGAGGTATCTCATTAATCACTCACCAGCAAAAGGCTGGTCATCAGTGCAGCAGCTTAGACTTCAAAAATCGCCTTTCAGCTCTCTGAATTTCAGTCTCTCTCATCCCTCCTTTGAAGGACTATTAATTAACTGCAAGGGCCGAGAGGCAAACAAGCTTTCAGTCCTCCCAGCGATGCATGGTGGCTGCTGCAGAGGAGACGTCTCGCCCTCTGTGCAAGGCATGGGGACAGGAACGCTCCGGGTGCTGCTCCTCTCCCTGCCACCAACCTGTCAGCGATCAGCAAACAGATGAAGTAGAGTTAGTTGTCCACCTCTGTACAGCTTAGCTTTGAGCCTGCGGAGAAAGGTGGCCCCTTTCCCACAAAGTCTGGAAGCCTGGGACAAGCCCCACGTTGTACCAGGGATCTGTACCAGGGAGCCCCCTCCCAAGAAGTCACCGCATGTGCTTGAGTTTCCTCCTGCACATACTGAGCTCGGTGGCTGTGAGTCCCCATGGGCAGGGGGCCTGCACAGAAAACACTAGAATTGATGGCTCTGCAGGTGGCAAAGCTCCGAAATGGCACGGGCAGACCCAGCACGAAGGTTTGGCATTTCCATTTTCTCACTCCGGCTCTGTGCCTGGGTCCCCAGGGTGCCAGGATGGTCAGATAACCCTGATTTTCCGTCCCGGAGAACGGCCCGTGCTCCGAGTGCACCGACGTGCCAGGCTGTGTGTCTGTGCAGTGAAGTGCATGGTACGTGCCAGCACGTGTCCCTCTCTCACTGCTCCCACTGTTCAAAAGAACTGAGAATTACTGTCCTCAGGTCACTGCCGGGTTATTGTTGCTCTGCCTCAGACTGTTGCAGGCTGTTGTGCTTGCTTCAATAGGTAGTTGATGGGGAAACCCAAGGAAACACAGCTAGCTGTGGTAGAAATACAATGAGATGAGAACTATTTACCCTATTACAGAAGTGGGTGAGGAATAACAACAGCGATAACACGTAGCCTTAGGTTGCACTTTCTATCTCTAAACCTCACACCACTTGAAAGCTGTGACTCCAGTCTCCAATCTGGGGGAGGATGAAAATCTTCTCAAAATGACTGAAGGAGTAACCTGAGCCTGGAACCCACTGCGCTTAGGGGAAATTCTGTCCTTTACCCACAGTGGGGTAAAGAGAGGTGAAAGCCTACATATCATGAAACTCAGAAGATTAAAGTTAAGCTTCTATATCTGTATCCAAGCACACAAGTTAAAGCATTTTGACTTTCTGAGAGCTCAGAACCTCTGAAAATCAGGTCATCTTTTAAAATAAATTCCTGGATGCTAATTTAAAAGCCCCATGGCAGGCACCTGTGACCTGTTTTGAGCGACGCTAGGCTCCCTCTAATCTGCCTGCCTCCCAGGAAGCCACTGGGATTTTCAGGTTGGAAAAGCAGGCCGCCAAGCACGGCAGCATTGCATGGCATCTGATGGCACAGCTTTGCCCTGCTCGAGCTCAGCCCGGCACTGACTCCAGAGGGGGAAACGCAGCGGTGCCCAGGAGCATTCCCAGAGCGGCTGCAGCCCGCCAAGGAGGAGGCTGGCCCGCAAGCCCAGGGCTTCAGCTCTGATTTGCCTGGGACAGAAAGCAATAGCGTGTGATTTAATCAGGATAAAGACAATCCTGCCCTTTTGCTGAGGGAGGATCAGATGGCCAAACAGGGCCTCGCTGGTTGGGAAACACGTGACCCAGCAGGATYAGAGGGCAGGGCTGACGTGAGTGCCCATTGTGAAGATGAATGCCCGAGCAGAGCACTAACACAGGAGCTCGCTATGATGTAACCTCCTTAAAAGCCTTTTTTTTTTTTTTTTTTCACAAGGCCTTGACTTGCTCCTGCTTCCCCAGATCATTCTGCAGAGAACACACCGTCTCCCTCTGCGCTCGCCGACCCCGCTCTCCTCCAAAACCCCTGGCAGCTGGAGCCGTGTTTTTCTCCTTTCACAGGTCATACCTCAGCCCTGGCAGGTCCCATCATCTTCACCAACAGCCTAATAGGATTAAGGCCAGCAGATCTGGCCCTCAGCCTGCCGCTTGCCTGCAACACAGGCTTTCCCTCCCTGCTTTATGGGTATTCCTCTGGCTGCTCTGCTGCCTCCCTGTGCGCCCTGCGAGGTGCTGCCACATTTTGGTGGGTAGGTCTAGGCCACATGAGGCTCCCAGCTTGGCACTGGGTGCCCATTTGGGTGAGAGACCTGGAAGCCAGCAGTGCTGTTTGCTGCTTCTAGTCCCATTCAGGAGTTGTGCCCAGATCCAGAGTGGGCGTCCAGCTACCAAGGAGGAGCCGACGTGATCTGGAGCGTAGGACTGCCCAGGCACTGCAAGAGTTTCTGTTTTCTGGCTTTTTCACGGAGTTGCAGTGACTCTGGGCAAGTCACTTCCTCACAAGATGCTTCAGCCACACCGGGGCTACTGATGCTTTCCTTTGGTATTAATTTTATTTTGGTATTAATTGGGTTAATTATCTAAAGGTCTTTGAAACCTGCCTGGGAAAAGCAGTCTCATGACACCTATCAGGGCAGCACAGTAAAATGAGACTTTAGTGAAATTTGCCACAAAACCAAAACCCACCTGTGTGCAGGTTCAACAACCTCTAAAGCTCAGACCTTAAGCACAGCATTTAAACTCCCTGCAACTCCTTTCCTTCTGCAGTCCAGCAGAACTGCCCCTTTCCGAGGGCTCTTGCAAACGCTCTTCTCCATAACCAAGCAAGTTTCCTATTTCAGAAGGAAGGTATTTTTAGAAAGGGAGAAGGGAATTAAAGGGGAGGGTGGGCTAAGCGTGTAGAAAAGCAGCATCTACAGTGTAAAAACTGCGCGGGAGGGAATTTCTCCAGCAGCATCCCACACGTGTTTTTATTATAGCAGAAGTTCCCGCTGCATAGTGATTGCAGCATCCCCCTTAAAATTGTAGTAGGAGCATATGCATGGAGCAGCTGCATGATATAAAGTTGTCTGCAACATAATGGGATAAACAGAAGTATCATCTGCTTCAGGAATAGCTCGTTTCCACCAGCCAGCTATTCCAGGGAGGTAGTGCATTGGAGCAGGCTTTCTGCTGAGCATTCCCCTACCACCTAATAGTAGCTGTTGAACTCACAGGAGTAGCCATTGCATCTCCTGGGATGCTGGAATGGCCCTGTGTCTGCAAACAACAGGAAAGGCACAGATCTGTGCGGGAAGTTAAAAAGAAAAAAAGAAAATTCATACAGATTTGGTCTGAACTGAAGTATCCTGCAGATTTAGATGGTTCTTATTTTGTCTATGACAGTCTATCGAACACCCTGTCTAGTTACAGCCTTACCCCAAAGGCAAGCAAGCCAACACAGGACTTTACTGGTTTAAAAGGGTTCTTCAGTCTTTTCTGCGCTAGGCAGCATCTTCTTCTTGAGCCTCCTTTATGTGGCACAGTCTCAGGGAACAGGTCCAAACAAAAAAGCATTGCAGTTCGTTGCCTTTTGGGGACTGTCCTCATCCCAATCCTTTCCATGATGTTTGGATTTACAGGAGATGAACTTGCTCCAAGTGGACTTCATCTGTTATTGAAGTTGTCATCCCTTTCTGCTTTATATTCCTGCTGTATCATCCTCATCCCTTGAGTTAACAGCAGCTGTGAACAAGTCTGCCCTTCTGTTCTGCACCTCCCTTTCCCTTCCCTTGCAGTACAGGCAAGTTTGAGTCTGAGCTTAGGGAAAAGAGGCATTGTGGGAACTCATTGCATTTATTTATTTTTTTAATTTATGTTTTGTTGCGTTTGCTGGATGTAATCCAGTTGATGCTGCAGCAGTGTTTGAGCTCTCTTCTACTGCTCGCTTTGATGTTGCTCCTCAAGCGGGTCGGGAGCTGAGCAGCTGGCAGGCTGCGATGGTGACCCCGGAGTTGTGTCCTACCCAGCAAGGGCAGAACAGTGTCGTGCCAGCTACGTGCAAGCATGCCATGGCACAGCAGGGCAGCGTGTTGCAGTCTCGCTCCTGAGATGTGGTGAAATCCAGGTCACAGTTCTTCAAGGTTTAATTTTGTTCGTCTGCCATTGGGAACAGAGCCAGGTGCTGCTCCTTGCACACATGCTCTAGCTCTGGCTACCTCCGAGTCCTGTTTTGGACCTAAAGCTGGGAATGCTGCTTCTTACCTCTCTCTGAGCCCATTTGTGGTCATTACTCAGTTTAGTACACAGTCTGAAGGCAGAGTAAGGAATGACTGTTTGCAGCTTGTCTCTAAGACCACAACCTGCAGAGTGCATTTGTTCCTATCTTCTAGCTCCTATATCTGCCAAATGGATTGTTTTAGACAAGCATGGAAGTGCCAAAACTGTGAATGTTCACCTTCCCGTGTGCAGATAATGCAGGAAGCCACAAGTGCAGGGAAAGGGAGAGGAAGAAAAAGTAGGCAGGGTTTCTCATACTCCATCCACAAAACTTACTGACTGATCCTTCAGAGTCTTTCAGAGGGTGAACGTGTGCAGGAAAACCACTGACATGTAATTTAAATACACGCACATGAAGATAAATATTTTATACATATAAAAATACACATTTGCCATACATATATCCTTTATATGCACATACACACGTGCATATATACAAACCAGGGAGTTTCTCTCCCTGTGTGCCAAGAAACTAAACAGTTTGACAAGCCTCTTGTTCGTCAGCCAAGGGAGGGTGGAAATCACGCCTTCTGCAAGCCGGTCTTTGTGAGTTCCTGCCAACTCAGAGCCCGCCCTTGGAGCACGCAGAGCGGTGGCTGCAGTGACAGTGTGAGCTGGGGTGTCCCTCAGCCCCCGGCTCGGGCAGGCACAGGCTGGGCAGCCCAAGGAGTGACCACGGTGCTGCCTGGCACCACGCTGCCTTGCTGCCTTGCTGCCACCGCCAAGGGGACCTCCCTGGGCAGCCTTCCTGCCTTTCCTGGGAAGTTTTTCCAAACATTTTTAATGTCTATGTTCAAAGGGGACACACACTATGCCTATTTCTGAAGAGCTTTTTTTAAAAAAACAACAGCTGGAGGTCTATATTTGTGATGAAGTCTAACAATATCCCAAATTTCATTAGAATGCTCTTTGTGAAGGATTTATTATGTCCATGCTTGCCGCTTTTCGCTGTGAGCAGCTCTGGGTGCACACAGCTTGTTCCTATTACGTGAATTATCCAAGCACATCTGCAACTGTTCCTATGCAAGGCAGTACAGTAAACAAGCACAGAGCCCCCAACACTGACTCACAGACATCACTGCCTTGCCCGAGGCGAGATTAGAAATCCACACCCAACTACCCTTGAACTGGAAGGGTTTGGGAGCCTGACCTACTGCAAAAGCAGGAGCCRTGCTCACACACGGCACCACACACATGCGGGACAAGGTCCTCAGTCGGTGTTAGTCTCAGGGCATGGTAGACTTCTAGCAGGTCACACCACCTGAGCTTTGGGCCCTTTGGTTTTAGCTGCCCAAGGGTTCATTCTCACGTGCAACCAGGTTATTTGCTACTTCCCCTGAGAATGCTTTGCAGTGCTGGAGGGTGTGAGGGGCTGGCCTCTAGGCTGGGCAATTTATGCCTCTGCCACCCCTGTCTACTTCTAGAAAGTTTTTCTTCCTGATGTCTACCTTCAATCTCCTCTACTGTAATTTCAGCAACTCAGTGTCTTCTCCTATTTCCACTGGCTGGTTTATTCTCATCCTTTCTGTTGGAGTATTTTATATCTTTAAATGTGTTTCCTCTCCATTGTTTGTTCCACAGCAAACACTCTTTCCTGACCTTCTTTAAGTCCTGGACATTTAGAGGAAGCTCAATCCATAAGTAACAGGAAACTTAACAGAAAAGTGTAGCACTCACTGTCTTCAAATCACAACACGACCAAATTAAGCAGCCATTGGATGACTTTTTAATCAAATATGAACATAGGATGAAATTGATTATACATGCAGAATTATATACACTGAAAGAATGGAAAGTCTGTTGACCACAACCACTGCCTATTCAAGCCTCTCCTTTGCAAGAAAGATGTGTATATGAAGTTGCTGCACCAAGGCAGCAGAGCTCACCTGCTAGGACAGAGGTGGAGGCACCATAGAGGGGATATCCCTGAAATTACGTGGCCATGGAGCAAAAATCATCCTGGTTCAGCCTTGTGAAAGCACAGGCCCTCTCTGGGAAACCTGGGTCTGCCTGAGCTGCAGCATCAGCCCCACCGTGTTCGTGAGAGGCTACAGGATCGAGATGCATGGGCTGGTGGCGCACAGAGCTTGCTGTTTAACTTTCCTGGTGGTACAATTTATCCCAGGAGTAATCCTGCTCAAGACAGCAGTGAGAAGCATTTATCTGATTTTGGGATGTGTGCGTGTTTGTAATCATTACTGCTAGGTTTCTCCTGCCACAATCTGAGCTGTTTCACATTGAATTCATTGAATTGAATTCATTGAATTGAAGCTGATTCATTGAATTCCTTCCTATATGAAATGCTTGATGTGAAGAGATTCAAATTTCTACATGTTCAAACTCCGTCTCCATGTTTAATTATTCATGGATTGTTCTGGGAGTCTTTGTATGTGCCTTGACATCTGAAATCACAGCTAAACCTCTCCAAGCTTTCTGAGCTTGTTCCTACATCCCAGTGTGATAATGACTGTAGGGATGAGTGTCTTCTCACTGTTTTGCAAATGGAGATGTCAATATGCAGACAAGTTATGTGAATGAATCAAAGTTCACATAATATATTCAAAAGCAGAAGAAGAGGCTAAAACCCCCAAAGGCTGCCTAAGCCAGCAGATCTAGAAGTCTCTCTAAAATATGGCATATATATGACATACATACAGATTGGCAGTAACACCTAGTTTGTCTGCATCCACAGTTCCTTTTAACTTCCAGGGCTAACAAAACCCTTCAGGCTCTTGGAATACAGACCTGACTTTCAAAACAAAATCCAATCTTACTTTCAAGTGCATTAATTAAAAGTGTACGGCCGGTCTGGACAGCCTTGCAATAGGAGAGTGCTTCAGGCACAAGGATGGCCGGGCTTAGCCTGTTGTGAGTACACAATACTAAAAACGTGCAACTGTCTCATAAAGACGATTACGTCAGCATCCTGACCTTTCTGCAAGAACAAAAATAAAAGCAAGAGGAAAAACAACAATCAGTTTTGATTTATCTTAAAAGCTTTCTTCCTTTTTTAGGCATGAAGTTATTGTTAATGAAAAGAGGTGAGAGGGGTCAGTGTCATCCCTCTACATCATGTCAGCGCACACACCAGTTGCTTGGGTCTGGGCCAGCAAACAGACTGACATGGACCTTGTCTGGAGACACCTCCCTGGGACTCTGGACAGAGCTTGGGCCCCTGTGTCTGTTTTCTGACACAGGCTTGTGGTTTGTTTTACTGGGGTGGGTGAGGAGCGAGGGGCCTCCTGAGCAGGAGCTTTCCTCCGCTAGCGTCAGCAGCACAAATTCAACAGCACAAATTCAACCCAACATCAGCGCAGCAAACAGCAACATGTGGTAACAGCGCTTACTGTCTCCTGAACTGCTTGTAGATCTTGCTTCCTAACACACTGGCATTCCCATGCAAAGAGCAATTAGCCTCCAGTCAGTAGTGAATAATAACCCTAACCTAAATAAATAGCTGGGGTATTACATTTCTAAAGTCTAAGCTG
This sequence comes from Eudromia elegans, assembly GCA_003342815.1. Lineage (NCBI taxonomy): Eukaryota > Metazoa > Chordata > Aves > Tinamiformes > Tinamidae > Eudromia > Eudromia elegans. The sequence continues at coordinate 6,502,685 of PTEX01000006.1, forward strand.
TATAAAGAGCAGACATGGTGACTAAACATAATCTAACCTAAGGATTCCTTGCCCCATTTCTATATTCTGCTACAGACAGCACGAGTATGTGACATTTTTGTAACATATATAAAGCAAATGATGATCCAGAAGATACTATTAAAAAAGCTTCATTGCTGGTTTACGGCTTTTTATTTTTAGCAGCTCAGGACTGTTTTGAGAACAATCCACTCCAAGACTTGCTATGGAGAAATTAGCCCTTGTGATCCTGCAGAAACTTTCTTTCCAGTGCTACAACCTCTATTTTGGTGCCTGGACATTCAGGGAAGGTCTCTGTAGTTGAGCTAATCTTTTCTGGTATGCACATTTCTGGTTAAAACCAAGTGAGTACAGATGCCTCCTAACATTAGATAGAGTTGGAGCTGTGGTTTGAAATATGTCCTCGTGCTAGGCTTAGACAAAGAAAGAGCGTGAGATTTGCATGGTACTTAAATAGTTTGTAGGATGTCTTTGTCCTAAATGCAATATTTCATTAATTTATTTTCAATGAGTTTTATCCAGCCTCCCACTATAGGTCTAAGCGGGGTGTGTTGATTATTAGCCTTTGTGCTGTTTTGAATAGGTGAAGACACTGGCACTCTAAGAGCTAATCTTATCAGTTTTTGTACTTCATAAATTTTATGCCCACTAAAAAAAGGCATTGTGCTTACATGGACTGGCCAGAGACAGGGCATTTCAGTTAATTTTTAAGTCCAATTTCCATGGCTGAATTTCAACGTCTTTTAGGAAAAGTAAGCAAATGGTATATCTCGAGCTAAGATTTTCAGTGAAATACTCCACAGTCTATCTCCTTTAAGAGATATTTACCCTTAGAGATAATAAATTCCTTATTTCTGACCTAAATATGCCTAATCTGCAGTTCTAGTCATTATGTGCTCTTACACTCATACTTGTCTGCTAGAACAAGAGGCAGGTAAATAGGGAGGGGGAGAGGATAGATGGCTCTAGCTGGGGTTGGAAAAAGGTCTTGCTGCCCAGAGCAGGGAGCAGGCAAGAGGGAGCCCTAGGGATTTGTGCTGCTGTTATTTTTGCCACATGTCATGATGTTTCCTCTGCACTTCCCTGGCCGTGGTGGTCCATGGACAGGGCCACACTTGCAGGCACTGGTCTCCATGCCACGTGCAAGGTTACTGGAGAAGCAATAATCTAGAGAGAGAAGGTAGGAGCCTTGCTGGGATCTCCTCTAGTGTTCCTGAGTCATTAGCAATCACTATTGGTAGCCATGGCGTTGTATTTTCTCCTCGGTCATTTACATGTGTTCTCTCAGCAGGAACCTTTTACAGACAGATGTAGAGACACACCAGTTGCTAGCTTTTCATTTATTTCATGTGTAGTATTACAGTTTCATAACCTCATCTTCAAGTGGAATTAAGTAAAGCGTCATACTGAAGTCTTAGGCTATTACATCAACACTAATACCAAACCAGTAATTTCCTCAGACAAGACATGTTTTGCTAAATCTATGCTCATTCATATCAGTTACTTTCTTTGAATACTTTATTAATTTAATGGTATTTCACTATTTTATCAAGATTTCTGTTGGCGTGACAAGCCATGATTGCTCGGCTCACCCTGCTCATCTGTTCCAAAATATCATACTTCCCTACCGCTTTACACCCAATGGTTTGTGTATGGCACGAGGAGGGCAGCTGCTGTCCACAGGTGATGATCCGGGCCATAGAGGACAGATTTTGTACCCGTCTGAAATGAAAGACAGATTGATATTGATGTGCCTATAAAGAAAAACWGTTTCAACAGGCAGAATGTCATTTCAGGGCTTAAAAGCAAAGGCGTAATTTGCACTGTGTGCAAAACACTTCTTCAGCTTAGCTTATTCTGAGATTTATGAAGAGCAGACAGGAATGAGTCGAATCACCTCCTCTCCAGAGGTGGCCTTGCCCTGGAGAGCTGGAGTTGTTTGCATGGGACCAGGGCTTTGTGCCTCTGCGACACAATGGCCAGGCTGGCAACTCTCAGCTCTTGGTCACCAAGACGAATATGAAGGGACTCCCTACAGCCAGAGATGCCCTCGTCTCCTTTCTCATAAGACATACTTTGCATGGTTTATGATGGATAATAATATAAAAACAGTAATATTTTATTCCACATTTTTCTTGCCTTTTTCCATATAAAAATGCTATGATAAACTGTGAAGAAGCCTGTGTTACATACAAGGTGTGACACACCTTGCTTTCCACCCTTTTTCTGACATTCATCACCTTCATTTGTTGTGCCAACCGGTATCACCATCTTGGTGTAGGACTAGTTTGGTTGAACCTGCTCTGCAGAAAGAGCAGGAAGTGGTAAGGATGTTCTCAAGAGCCCCATTTTGTAAGCTCTTGTTTAATTTTGTGTGGCACCTGCTGACGCATGTGTTTTGATTTTATTGGAACTCTGTGTTTGTTGGGGCATCAGCAGGAACACCCAGTTGGCCCTAACACTGTACACTTCTTCGTGCAAACAGCTGGTCATGTTTGAAACATCCTCTCTTTTGTAATGCTATAAAATAGCAGTGTTGAAATCACTGAGAAAATATTTTAAAAAATAAGTCGTATTACAACACAATAAATGGTTACACTGCCTAATAAAAACAGACTGCAGTAATAAAGTAAAAAATTCAGTTGCTGAGATGGACTGGGAGCGAGTGGATTCATTGTCAGAAAAGGAGCCAGGAATCATTAGCTCTGCAAGCAATTTAATTTTTCACCTTATTTTTTCTCTCTCATTGAGAAAAATAACAGCAACAACAAACAAACAAAAAACCTCACCCACGTTCCCCACAGTCAATATATGCGGGATGAATAAAAGGCAAAACTTGCTAGGCAAGGAATATAGTGATTGCCTGTACTGAAGGCTGATGTGTGTGAGATAGTAGCTGTTTCTTGATAGTGTGGAAAGGTGACCTACCTCGTAAATGATCAAGCTCTTGGCTGTATCTGATTGCTTCTTTGATGCACCAATAGATCTTCACCTAGTCTTTTGCTAAGGCACCCCTGCAGATTTCCTAGGACGAATGCTGCCAGTTCTTCCATGGATCATGTCATGGGGAAAATATGTTTTCTTCACAGTTTTGAACTTCAGAGTTTTACAGAGTATATGTGTTTCTCACTCTTAATATCAAAAATAGGAGGAACGAAGGATGTGTATATTAAGAAGGGTGTACAAGATCAAATAACCACACTCAAAAAGTGAGGGTTTTCTTTTGCTATACTTAATTCTCTCCTCTCAACTGGACTCAACAAGAGTCAGACATTTAGACACACTCATTGACTGATTCATTATTAGACTCTGTATGAATTTTCATGAAGGTTATTTGGTTTTATACACTGAATTCAGGGGTCTCTTCTTTCTCTGCAATACATTGGTACTGTTCATGGCATTGCCTGTTACTCACTAAATATGTCCCCTCAAAGAATGGGAGAAGGAATATGCACCTGAAGGAAAAGTTTGGAACTAAATGGTCCCAGCATAACTTTGGCCCAAACTAGAGTTTGCTCTGAGTGATACGTATAGACAGAATCCTAGCCTTCTATTAAATAAGAAAAAATAATTTCCTATATTTTCAAGAGCAAGGTATCTCTCACTGTTGGAAATACAGTTCAAAGACAGTGTAATGGAAAAGAATCTTGTCAGTTAGAGTCCTCTAAAAGCGATTAAAACATGTAATAAAATTCCCCATCTTTTAGAATGAATTCCCCTTCCTCAATCCAAGGTCAAAGTGATTGCAGCTGATGCAGACCTGATGGGCAGGCATTGCTGCTTCTCCCCAGCAAACCTCCCCTGATGTGGGCTGAAAGCCTGCACTTACCAGCGTGGGGCCTCTCAAAGTCAAGCCGATGCCGCAGGAGAAGGCAATCAGGGAGGGAGGAGCGTGTTCCTGCAGGTAGCAGAACCAAGCCTTTTCCCGTGCTCCAAGCAGCAGGCTGCAGACAACAGTGCCACAGGAACGCGGTTGTCTGGGGACCGTGGCAATCATCTAGTAGCAAACAGAGGGGAGTTGATTGCCTGGAAAAAAATGCTCCTAAATGTAAAATAACCTCTTTGTATGTACCTGTGGCCCCAGGATAGCGTTATCACATTGGGTGACTGAAGTGTTTCTGATTATAAACTGCTTGTTTGGGAGAACTCATGTACGTTTTCTGCATTCCTTTTACAGCTCCCAAGTCTACCTTTTGCCCCACRGAGGAGACCTGGTGGCCAGGCCTGGTTATTACCGTGGCAGTATGCTGCGCCACACTAGTGTTCCTCTTCGTAGTTGTCATCATTTGCTACAAAGCCATAAAAAGGTAAGATTGCATGTGCTTTTACAGTGCTTAGGGCATGCAGTCCTTCAAAGGCTTGTCTCAGACCTGGCTGATGTCTCATTTTTGTTTAAAGTCATCCTAAAGGCAAAATGCATGTTATGCACATCCGTTCAATGTGTGTTTTCATTGGAGAGTCACTTAATGTTCCCTTTCTTGCCTGTGTAAAGGATGGTGTTCAATGCACAGCCATGGGCCAGAGGGTGAGGAAAAACTAGAAATGGGACAGAACCACAATGTTCAAATTAATATGAACTTCTCCATGGATAAAGCACTGCAGGTGTGCAGGGAAAGCTCAACAGGCTTCAGTTTGACCTGGTAAAAAGATAGGACACGCTTTCTTATCCAGTTACAGACTTGTATGCAGACGTGACAGTATTCAGAATTCATACATGATAGATGTGAAATTTTYGGCCCAGGTCTACCACTAATTACAGCTTTTCAAAATGATGAAAATCCTTTCAACCCAAGCTCCAGGGTAATTTCTGCAATTTTGGGAGGAGACTCTAATTCTAACCTATTCTCAGATCATAATGATCATCTATAAAACCAAATTCAAAACCTGTTTCTTTTCACTTAAAAGCTATCTGAAGAATGGCTACTGGGAGAAGTAGCCATTTCAGCTCATCAACAACTGTCCTTGCTCATCTACCACTGTCTTTGGGGTGCATGTGCTAGATAAGCCTTGGGGAGTTAGAAATATTGATTCAATTACTTGGAATAGCATGAGGATAGGATCGTTGATTTGTCTAAAGAGTATTTCAATTCTCTATAAAAAAAAAAAAAGTCAAAACTTGGAAATTTCTGTATGAAGGCTTGGGTATAGCCCCAAGGGCAACGAGCAGCTTTATGGAGTTGCCATAAGGGCACCAAGAGAGTCATGGGCATGAGCTGTAGTGCAGCTGGGTGACCCAGCCCAAGCAGAGCAGTATTGAACCCACAGTTTTTACGAGATACCGCRATGACATCTGATTCACAGTTTGGATTAATTTATGGGGTTTTTTCAGCTTTGAGTTTTTTTGGGTTTTGGGGGGGAAGGGGTAGAGGAGAGAAACAGAAAGTACTTTTCTATATATAGATATGCATCTATATAGTGTGGAAATATATATATATATACTTAGCAGAAATTATCACGGTGTGACCATTGCACTTGCTTTGTGGTTGTCCAAAAACTTACTCAAGATATGAAGTATAATATATCCAAAAGCATCCAAAAGGGATAGTTCAAACAAAAAGACAGAAGCCTGTAACTAATTTCTTACTACATTTACATAAGTATCTCTATTCTGCTTCTAGTTTCACTAAAATGAATGCTTATTAGTTTTGAGGAATSAGAAAGCTTTCGTTCTAACAGTGAAACTTTCAAAAAGAATCAACTATGACTGAAAGTCTATTTGGATTGCTGATTTAATGCAAAATTTCTACSTGTATTTCCTRCGCTGACCTCAGCTCTTTATAGGAGGTTGGTCCAATTCCATGCGGAAAACTGTATATGATTCAAAAACAATTATTGCAGTTGTCTGCCTACAGCCAAGTTGTGAATGATTGCTGCCAAGGCTGCTAAATAGGGCAATGAGAGCAATAGTTCTCCAGGGCAACTTGTGCCTAGCAATGAATATTTCTTCAGATCTTCTATCTGATCTTGATAGAYGGGAGGTACAGAAAATAAATTTAAACAGGCAAAGGTAGAGCTTTTTGAGAGATCTGTGGGAGTTCACACAAAAAATGCTCTTCTTTATCATATCAGTGAAGTATAATACAGACACTTGATGAAGACATCATTATTTGTCAACGACGTGAATATGAACATACGAATCATCAGAGGAAATGGTATTAGGCTCAGTGAAAATTCCTTTTATATCTTACTGACATTCACACTGCTGACAAATGTTAAGCTGAAAACTGCTCAGAGGTAGAATGGATGGGTATGAAAGAAAAATCTTATTAATTTTATTTTTTGCAGAGTAACTAGAGCATTTATTTTCATCAATGAGTCCTCTCTAAAACATCTTTGTTAAGTGGATGCCCTAAAGTGCTTGGCAGCATTCCTCAATAGTTCAGATTCCCTGATCCGTTCTAAAGAATATGTATTGATGAACCCTGGGAAATAAGATAAGATACTTCACAAGAGATAAATCCCTGCCTTTGACACAGAGTATTACCATGCATTGTTGAGCTGGATAGATTTTGGATAGTCTGAGAAATCCTTCACTGTATTTCTTGCTGGGAGTGAGGCTTGTCTGGAGATAGAGCAGAGCATTAATCTAGGCGAAGCCAAGTTTCATTTTGGCATGTTCCCTGTCTGTGGGGAAAATTSCTAGGAAAATTCCCCCAGGCTAGAGAATTTCATTCTGCTTTGGCCTCTCACACCCATGCCTACCTGCTCAACTCTCCTTTCCTTCCAGACTCTGGTTCTCTGTGGGTCCCTTCTTTCATTGCAGCATCTCCAAGGAGTCTGCCTCTCAGGTCTGGGGCAGCAGGTTATCTGCTTTATGACACACTCAAAGTCTTCCCACTTAGCCCCTCCAGATGCCGCCTGCTTGTCCTCTACCCCATGGCTAGAGGTACTGCAGGTTGCAAATTCAGTATTTGCATGGAACAGCATGCACTGCTTGCCCCAATGCAGAAACCAGAACCAGCCTAAAGGTACAGTCCTTGCCCAGACCCTGCTTCTTTCTCCAGCTCTGGGTGAGGGCCAGGAGGACATCAATGTAATTGCCCATCACAGCACCGGGTGTGCAGAGGACAAACCTAAAGACACGGCTCTGTGAGTGATGCAGGGGGCGGTGACAACCCGGTCGCATGCAGAGCATACCTAGTGCAGAGGCAGTAACTGCCCTGCTGTCATCTCCACYCCTTATTCCTTACTCCATTTGGAGCACCTCTGGAGGTTTCTAGGGGTGGAAAAACCTTTATTCTCTGTCACCCTATAGCTCATCTCCATACCCAGAGGGACGAGGAGAGCAGCACAGTACACCGAGGAAAGGGCTGTTGACAGTGATGAGCACAAACTGACCCCAGGAGCCCTTTCTCCCTCCGTTTCCTGCTCTGTGAAACGGATATAAAGCCACTCGCCTGCCTCTTAGGGTATGAGACTCCGTCACTTGTTGAGCAATGAAAATATGACAGTGGCAGGAATTATTATCCAAACGTGCATTGTGTAAAACCTAGCACRAGTGTCATCCTCCAGATTTCCAGACAGGATTTTTTTACTGCTTGCCAGGCGAGCAGGGAGAGAAGATCCATGTCATCACATTTGGAAACCCTCATTCTGACGGGAGCCCGTGGGTGCAGCAAAACTGTGTAGTGCCAGTAAGTGTAAAAACTGCCTTGCCTGTAGCAGATGGCTCGCATTGCGTTTGGTGCAACAGGAACAACATTTAAAACTTCTCGCCAGCCCAKCAGCTAAAAAAAGACAGGTCAAAATAAAAATACTAAGAACATACTAAACATCATTTCCTTTTAAGGTATATTGATGGGTAAAAGAGGTACTATAGTCCAATCTGAATTAAACTATAGTACAGATGTATATGGCATATATCTCACTGACAAATCCACAAGTATTACAGGAGGCTATTGCAAAGAACCTTTCCGCAATAACTTGATTTCACAGTTTGTTAGTGTTTCAAATGAAGTAGGTTTTGTAGTCTGAACATAAATKATATCCATATCCTGTTTGCTTAAAACATTTGGCATGCCTTAATTAGCTGTGTATGTACTAAAGRAATGCTAAAGAGTGAAATAACAGCAGTTAATCTGGTTCTAGAGTRTAGAAAGAGTTAAGGACTTAGCAGGAAAGTGCAGGCAGAGATTTATTTGCACAGAGGTTGGATCTGTTGTATTAATCCRTCACTTTTATAAGAATCAAATTTAAAGTAGAAATAAAAAAAAGAAGAAAAATCCTATTGTGCTTAAGTTAAAATCTCATTTACTGGTTTCAAAGAGCCAGACCTGATCAAAMCTCATGACTGCTTATCTATAGCAGGAACAGAGGGAGTTACTGTCCTCAAAGTATCATAACTCAACTGCATTTTTATTGAATCTGCATAAAAACTGTCTCCTGATGTTGTTTGCTTGGTTTCCTCTGTAAAAGCTAAAACTTCAGCTTATCACCAGTTTTTGGCACTAATCCTTTTTGACAAAAGTACAACCTAGTGGACTGGGGCTCCCATGTGTAATGTAATTACTACAGCCAAAGTAGTCCGCTGTTGTCATCACGTCTGCCTCTCCATGCGAAATATTCAAGTTTCACCAGCATGAAATGATCCTAACAAATCCTGTTATGCGTTCCTGTGCTTTTCAATTCAACCAGCAAAATGTGTCAGCCAGATCTGTCAGTCAGTACTGCCAGACAGGTAAAACACTCATGAAATACATACGGAACAATTCTGCCAAGGATGTTAAAGCCACCTCTAAACTCAGTGTGTGCGTTGCAGGAGTTGCTAGCCGTGGATGCTGTGTGGCTGGCGCCTTGTATAAATCAAGGCCTGGAAGAGATGACACGTCGTGTTATCTTGTGCTGCAGCACGGTTAGATGCATGGGGATAACACCCTCAGTAGAAAAGATGCTTTCAGTACGAACTGAAATGTCTTGAGAAACTATTGGTTATTTTTTCATCTTGGTGGCAGAAGAAAAATTTCTCTGTCCAATAATGTGAGTTTTCTCATAGGAAATGCTCCTCTGGCACATTAGTAAGGATTGGCCAAACGTGTGGCACTTTGTATCAACAGCAAACACCACCTGTGACACCTTTCACCTGAGGACTTCCAGGACAGGCATAACAGCTAGTAGCACTCAGGTCCRTAATAAGCAGTGGGAGATTTATGCTCATTTTTCAGATCAGAAAAGTGATCCCACAGCCAGAGATTCTGTAACAAGCAGCATGTCTGCACRAGCAAAGGAATAACCTCTTCAAAACCTGGAATACCTTCAGGTATTTCTCTAGCATTTCTCACTCTCTCTGCACAGACCCACCATGGTTTGTGGGCTTGCTTCAGGCAAGCAAGCTGTGAATGCAAGCAGCATTAACAGACCCTCAGCTAAAAATCCTCAAGTGAGAACCAGTGTAGCTTCAAAATTAAAAAAAGATCAGTGGCACGCATGTTAAGTCATTTTAATCACCTTTGGAAGTAGCTATCTCAAGCTTTGCTCAAGATCCCTTACAATTTAAGCACCTCAATCACAGTAAGACACTAAGACTGGAGGGAAGTGGGGAGTAAACACAGTAAAGAGGATTAACAAAATTGTTTGGTAAATAATCATCTGAGGCAGGGAGGAGAGGGACCTGCATTGTGTAATCCTATTTCTATAGCTCTCTGGCGTGTCGGACTCCTTCAGTGAGCAGTATGGGATATTTACATAAAGGGAGCAAGGGAGTGCCCAGTCTCTGGATTCTTGTATAACATTAAGATACTGAAGCTGTCTCCCAAACTGCGAAGGTGATGGTAAAGCTGTTGAGCACCAAGTCTCCATGCCACTTGCTGCTCAAGGTACGGAGGCTGGTAGGAGGTGCCTGGCATGGTTGTTCAACATCTGCAGGACCTATATGATATACCTCCAGCTCATCGTATGGTTCGAGGTGACCTGGGCCTGTTTTACCTAACTATGCCATTCCTTGGCTCTGCAGAATTTTACACAGAACGGATAACTCTTCTCGGTTGTGTTTCACAAGGTTTGCTAGGAAGGAGTCTGCTTGCTTAGTCAGCAAGGCAAGGCTGATGATGGCTGTGTTTCACATGATGTACCCCTTGCTCATCTTCTAACTGTGCTAAGGCACAACAGTTTGGTATGTGTCCCCACAGCCTGTGAGCAAGGTGCTATAAATACCTACATATGCACTTCCTTAAATAGCTGCTGAGTTCACCTTCAAGTAATATTTAAGCAGAAGAAAACATTGTATTGAAGTAAAAAGGCAGGTCAGATGTAAGCTGTCTCAAAATCCATTGCTCAGGTGTTTTCCAGGGTAGTCAGCACTAGTGTATGATTTATGGCCTCCATATATTGCAAGGTCTAGTTTCAGTAGGAGGGGCAGTTTGAAAGCTGATTTTCAATTAAAAAAAAGGAGTCAGGGTGCCTATAAGGGAAAACACTGGTCTGTTTTGACAGAAAGCAGGAGGGAGGACTGTGATGAGACACCGTGCATGGAAGAATGCAGTCCAGGGGCGAGGGGTACAGTCCTCTCAGCGGGCCAGAGGCCTGCATTTCTCCCCATGGCATTTTGTAGCACCCATTCACCCAAAAAGCAGGAACTACCCCTCTTCATGGCCATCCATGACACTAAGGCCATGCTCAGCATCATTGTTAACTGCAAGAACACAATGCTTTACAATTTCAAAGCACTTTATAATAACCTAATGACCACTGCCATAGTTGGACTGATGTCCATGGCGTGGTCTCATGACATTGTATGAAGTCAAATGTCCAGTGTTTTCTCCAGGGCCATAACTACCTAATGATGAATGTGCATGCAGRGATAAATAAAACAGTGGCCTAAATGTACTTAGTTGCTTTAAAGTGAATATGACACATAGTCAAGATGATTTTTGACTGCTAATTTCTCTTTTATTCTCCCTGAAATATTAGCAAGGTTTGCACAAAAATGGTGCTTTAATTCCCAGCAGATGGCTGGAAAGACCATAGCTATCCAGTAGATAGACTAGGAGCGGTGTTTGGAAACCCAGGGAAGAGCTTCTGGGTGATTACCTTTTCCACTGGCTCCACATGGGTGTTTATCTGGATCCAGTATACTGAGCACCCCCAGGCAGGCGCTCTGCATCTGGTAATGAGAGCAGCTCACCCTAACCCAGTGACTCTACTCCCATCCTGGGAATCTCGTTTGCAGATGATCCTCTGCTGACCAACCAAGTACTCCGAGCAGCCAAGCTTCCATGCTGCGCAAGATCCCTTTGTTCTACTTAGGAAGAAATGAGTTGCTGTTGGGTTTATTGTGTTCTTCCAAAGCTTTCTCTTCTTACTGAAGTARAGGTAGCCCTGATTGGTGAAAACTGAGAACAAGTAAAAGGAAAATAGTAAATCAACTATTGTTGCAATCAGCCCTAATGTTTAGGTGTTAGTTGTGCAGTGATTGCCAGGTTCTTATGTGCAAAACAAACTGTTGAACAGCTTCTAACCTTGAACCAGGCACACTGGGGCTGCCAGAGCYCTTCTGTATCTATTCTGCTGTTTTAGTATTTCTACGTGTTTTTACGAGAGGGCTAAACAATGGTACAGCCCAGCCTTTTTTTTCAATGCATCAAGATAAAAGATGTTTGAACTAATTTTGAATTAGGCAAGATTGCAGGAGACAAATAGTATTGCTACCACTTGTTAGCCATTTCATTGYGCACTGAGGAGTAGGGGTGTAAGGGGTCCTCCCACCCTGGGGGGCGCTGCACCAACCCCGCCCCCCGGCAGTTTTTGTGGGCAGGTTTGCCTGGCTGTTCCTGCACAGATGTGCTCTGCTCTCCAGGGCTGTCAGTCCAGGACCTTTATAAGCATCTTTGCATKGCTTTTACAAGGGAGGATTCCTCCTCTGTCTCCTTTAAATTATGTCAAAGTCACATTCCACTAGGGAGAAAGCTTGCTGTGGATAAAGTGGATAAAATAACACATTATTTCCTCAACCAYGAACTTTAGAAGCCTGACAGATGCTTTTGCCTCCAACATTAAACAAATATCCCAGTGTTTCACAGAATACTCTTATAAATTGTTTTCACTTATTCCCTCCTAATTTATAATGTTTTAACAAAGASACTAGCCGAAGTCTGTACAGCATTATGGACAATCCTATGATCAATTAACTTCTCATTGCTATCACAAATGAACCTGCAATTTTTCTGTTTTCTTCTGCCAGTGAGGATATTATGTTGAACTGGCAGAACTTCAGTAATAAATTACAGTATTCCACAGTTATTGTCTCAATGCAACCCTGTAATGATCAAGAATGGGTTTTATAGACTCAAGCCAGAGTATAATCCTCACGCTGCTCTGATTTTATTGGCTTCAGTGGAGTTATTTCTGATTTATCCAAGCAGAACTAGAAGATACAGGCTGATACTAAAGCTTTGAAATCAGTGGGGCAATTGCCAATTTTGAGCAAATTTACTGTGAGTTGTTTTATTGAATGATGTTTTTCTTTACCTCCTAACTTCTGATGTAATCTGAGTTAACATCAGTCTCAAGTTTGAAATCAGGTTTTAGACTACTCATCTGTTCTCTTCACCTATGAATCTAAATGCAGTCTTTAAACTCAAGACTCTGACATAGTCAAAACTCCATAAGGCAAAGAAAGAGTTTTATCTGTTAGAAATCCATTTAATTTTTAAGCCAATCTTACTTTTTGCAAGTTGACCTGCTGGCACTTGGGGCTGACTCGACTGGTGAAAATCCACAGTGGTGATCAAGATAGTTTGTAGGGACATTGAAAGAAAGCTTTCAACCTGATTGTCTGTGATCTCTAGTYTTAGGGCTGCTTTTGTTTCGGCCTGCAAGAATCCACCAGCAGCACCGCTGGGGCCCTTAGGGTGGCAGGGAGATCAGTTGCTCCAAATTTATATGATCTAGAAATTCCCTTTGCATGAAGTGAACCCCATAGCAACCTGCCAGGTGCCTTTGTTTCACCTTTTTTTTTATTCCGTCGAGGTTTCCCARTGCATCTGGAAATGGGGGAAATTTCCAGAAATATGGGAAAAATCAGTTGGGCTTGATTTCCCTGGTGGCAACACACTACAGCTCCCAGTGTGTTCAGGTGACACGGTGGATTTGAAGAAGCTTGAAAAATCTGAAAATCAGAATGAGAGCCAGAAGAGTATGGGCCTGACTGCCTGATTCCTCTCCATTCCCCTACTTTTCTTTCAAAATACGTTTATTGACTCTACTCGTGACCCATTTAGTTACCCCCAACCATACTCAAGAGGGCAGCAGTGCCAGATCACCTCTGCTGTTTGAGAAAAGGCTCCAGAGAGGTCCAGGAATGGGGAACCTCCACAACTCCAGTGATTTCCACCCTCACCCTGGCTGCCCTGCTGGGCTCRGAGTCTTTAGACAGTGCTGGGTGTTAAAGCTCAAGGAATTGCAGGTAGGGTGTGCTACATGCTGCGCAGGGAATCTCAGCCAGATGTAAACAGGCATCTAATCCCTGTAGCATTATTCCCCACTGTAATTTATGTGCATTAGCTTCACACCTTTATCTAATCAGTCACAGCTTGGCACATAAACAAGCTGTCAGCTTAGACATGTTTTGCTGAAACAAAAGGTCTTGATAAAGGCTCAGGAGTCTTGTCCGCATCAACAGACATGGGGATATTTGGGATCTGAGCTCTCCAGTACAAGAAAAACATGGACATAATGGAACAAAAGATGACAAAGGGACTGGAGCWTCTCARACAAGGAGAGGCTSAAAGAGCTGGGACCATTCAGTCTGGAGAAAAGAAGTTGCAGGCAGGATCTTGTCAATGTTTACAAATATCTGATGCAATAGTATAAAGAGGACAGCCTCTTCTCAGTGATCCCCAGGACAAGAGGCAATGCGGACAGACTGAAACACAGGAAATTCCACTKGATCRCAGGAATCACTTCTYGGCTATGAGGGTGGTTGAACACTGGAACAGGCTGCCCAAAGAAGTTGTGGAGTCTCCTTACTTGGGGATATTCAGAACCCAGCTGGACAGAGTCCTAGGCAACCTGCGCTAGCTGGACCTGCTTGAGCAGGGAGGTTGGAGCAGATGACTCCTGGAGGTCCTTCCCAACCCCAGTGATGCTGTGCCTCTGTGCTCCATGCTGCTCAGAAGGAAGGTCACATTATAAGCCCTGCTACCTTGCTATGATCTTCATTGCCCCTCTGCCATAGTGCCCAGGGCAGAAAGGGTGCAGGGAAGGTTTGTGCCATGCAGAGCTAAGACATTTCTTGGTCACTCCACATCTCTACTTACAGATGCTTGGAGCCACCCTCCAAGCTCTTGAAGCTGCACTACAACCACTTGTGTGGATGCGTGGTCTTATTTCTGCTGCTTCCGTCCTTCCCTCCCTGCCCCCCAGTGCTTTCTGCTAAATATTTATAATACTCCCAGGTTGCTAAGCAGCACATAGCTCCTGGCTCAGAAGAGAGCCTTAACGAGAAGGCACGATGTACAGCAGGTCAGCGTGGGCAGAGCTGGGGGTGGCAAGAGCCAGCATCTGCTCGTGGTGGTCCTGCTTTGCTGCCTGCTTGCCCAGCTTTTATTTGGGTGTCACCCCTGTCAGTGTGTGTATGGTACCTCCATGGGTACTGTAAGACTGGAGAACAAACCATTTTCTCTGGCTCAAAGAGCTCCTTGTTGAACAGGCCTCTCAAGGGTTTTTGTGGTCATCAGCTGTCCTAACAGTATGACAGCATCCATACTCCAAGATAACCAGGTGATGGAGTAAAGTGCCAACATAAAGTGAAGAGTCTGATCACAACTGTATGCAAGCCAAAAAATGTCCAGAATGGGAAAATAGTGTCGTTCCTCATTCCATTCTTGGCCATAAACCAACCATGTGAAAAAATATCAGGTGAAGAAATCGTGGAATTCCTTCTTTGGTGTCTGCTTTTTGAGTTGCCTGAAACATTCTGAAAGTTCGTAACACTCCCAAACAGCAGTAGCTGAAGGCCAAACTGGCTTCTCCTTTGAGTTGCTCTGAACCTTGGGAAGCCCTGGGTCCTTCTTTCTGAGTATGGAGACTGGCTGAATTCAAGTCCTTCCTTTAGCAACTGTCCCTATTTAAAGCTGGTTAAGCTCAGTTCCCAGACTTCACAAAACCACATCTGTGTGTAGACATCCAAGGTGTGCAGGACTTGCTGGTTGCTCTGTCCTTTATATGGACTTGTCCAGTTGCATGCCTGGATGGGGGGGAGGCTGGGACCCTCATGTGCAGTCCATGCCACTTTCTGCACTGCCTTACATGAGTTGCATCCATCCAGCAAAGAGCAGGATTTGCCTCTGCAAACTTTACTTAGTTGGTGGTGAAATTTATAAGTAGCTCCTTGGAACTCAGTAGTGTTACACCAGCTGGTAGCAGGGACAGATTGCCTCAAATGTAAAGTTGTCCGGGTAGTTGCAAAGGCCAGTTGATCTTACAAATTTTTGGTTTTTTTTCTGTTCTTTGCAATGATTTCTAGTGCAGACAGAAATTTTTCTAAAGGAGATTTTTGTAAAAAGAGACACTTTTTTGTAAAAAAAGATATCTACAAGCTAAAATGTGCAGAGAATTTTGGTTTATCTGCAGAGAAAACAGCCAGCAGTATTTAAACAATACCTTCGCTCTTCTGTACGGATAATGTCCATCATTCAAGCTGTTGCACATGTCTGCAAGGGATCAAAGAACACGGCATCTGCATGCAGAAAAAGAGATGGGCACAAAGCAGCATAAAAGATGAACTTCGGCAGATAAGAAGCCCAGGGCATGGATGGCAGTATCTACAACCATAAGCCCAGCTAAGTAATAGTTTAGAAACATCTTTTAGTAGCCTCACTGTAGCCTAGCAGAAAGAGTTACGTAGTACTTAAGTGTTGTTCAATATATATGTTCAGAAGTCTTTCCTGCAGAAAGTGAGCAAGGTATTCATTAGTATTGATAGGGTTAGGTGATGGAAAAACATCTTTCTCCAGATTTCTGTAGTGAATGTTTGTTAAGCACTTTGAAGATAGAATGTACTGAATGGTGATAGCTTTAGTTCCATCTGTTCCAGAAGGACTGGAAATGTTATGGGATTAAGAGGAAAAAGATCTTAGTTTTAGCTTTCATTCATATTTTTGTTTTACTGTTCCAAAGAGTGACAAAAAGCAGAGAAGAGCATTTGCTGCCTTCGTGCCAGCACCAGTGACAATATGTGTGTGTCGGTTTTGTGCTGGTTACGGAGAACACTGACAGGAGTGTGCAGAAGTGAAGGACCCAACATGCACATACATTCAGCTTTGGGGCACAGAAGGAGTGACCAATATTAATTTTTTTTCTATCCTTGCATGTATCTCATGACTTTGATTTTTAGTGAGAGGCCAGCAGCATATTCCAGCAACGTATCCAGTCTGTGCTGCTCTTTCTGGAGGACATTCATAGATGGGCTCCATGAAAGGCTACTCTCTTCCCCATTCTCAGCTTCATGAAATGGAGCTTCCAAACAGAAAGGGGTCCTATCTTCATTTTTGAGCTGTAAAATTTTCCTAGCTGTCACTCAGACCCAAATGTAGTTGAGCAACTTGCCATGTCTGAGATACACTTAGGTTCTGTCTTGATCACTGAGAGTAAATCCTAGTAAAACGTTGGCTGTAATTCAACTTTTTGGGGAAATGATTTCTCATATAAGAGTGGTTGTTTCTGCTCCCTGAAGCAGTATGTTTTTCTCCTTTGAACCTTCAGGCTGACAGCATAGACAGCTTACTAATATGAGACTGTAACAAGTCCCTTGATCACCCTGTCTGACCCCTGATACAGCATTTGATCCCTTTCGTAAATATATCAACCGTCTTGAAACTGTGCAACTTTCCTACCCTCCCTGCTCCCTCCTCCGCACAATATTTTTTTGACACTGATTAACCTTATTCTGATCTCCAGACTAAATTTGCTCATGTCCAGTTGTTCATGAAAAGCCATTTTCCTTTTCTGGTGTTCCTTGAGACCAATCCCATCTCTTCCTTCTTTTCATCACACTAAATAATTCACCCTCTTTTATTCCTCATCAGAAGCCACCCTGTCCCCCATGGCACTGTGTTTGCTCGGCGTGCTCTGCCAGGCAGAGCCGAGACCATCCTCTGCAGCAGCTGAAGCTCCAGCTTTCTCCTCTGCCATGCTCCAGAGGCTGTCAAAGTTGTGTAAGGCCAAATGAAAAGCACGGATCAGCTCCAGACTCAAAGGGTGTCCTCTGGTGGATCGGGATCCCATGGCAGAACTGGGGGCGTCAGGCCAACTTAGTACCCAACTAACCCATCACAGCAACTTTCTTTCCAAGGAGGAAAGTGTCACCCCCTCATCTTTCAGAGAGCTGATAGATGACACTGGGGGTTCAGGAATTCAGGGTTTCGCCCCTGTGGACTCTTCCAGTTTTGTTAGCAGCAGGGAACATTCATTGCAGACACATTAGATTCACTGCTTGCCCTTCTCTTAGCAGAGAATGCCAAGCCCTTTTTTTTAGTGGCTTTTTGCCAGGCCAAAAGACCAGGAAATGAGCTCATTTTTTACATTAGGCTCATTCAGTTTTTTACCTTTTGTCATCAAAATGAATCAAAGATGTATTCTGCACTGAAAACACCTGATGGATAACATCAGGTATCATATTCCTCCAGTCAATAAAACCTTTCAAAGATTGTTACAGGAAGTGCAAAGACTGGGGTGTGACATGCAGGGTTACCGAAAGTATTTTTATCAATTACAGTGGTTAATAATCCAGTATTATAATAATAAAGCTGCCTCTCTTCTGTAAAATTGGTTTTATATAGGGGAAAAGTAAGGAGCATAATTATGAAATTAGTTTAATTGAAGGCCTAGTAGGAAATGTGATTGCATTATCTTAGTCTCTCAGGCACAGATCTTGCTTTGTAACATTGGAATAAATCCTGCTAAAGTCCACTCAAGTTTGTGGAATTACTCTGGCTTTGCACTGCTGGAACTAAATGAAGACTTAACTCCGCGTCTTCAGTTTCACATATGGCTCAGCGATCTATCACAATTACTTGCAGTCTGAACAGCCCAAACCTTCCCCTCAGGTATACCCGAGGTGTTTTCAGCAGGCTGGGGTGGATGCAGAGGCAGATGTGCCCATCACGGCTTGCACCCTGAGCACCCCAGCTCAGGGAACCTGCCGACGCTGCCGAGCGGCTGCAGCACGGCTCGGTGCAGAACGTTCCCTCTGCGCTGAGAGGAGCGCCCAGCAAAGGGGAGATCACCAATCCGTGCACAGCGAGGGGGATCTGGCTGTCACAGGGAAGCGTGAAACACCCCAAAATGGAAATCGCCCACATGCTGCAGAACCTGCTCAAATATATTCCAGAAACTGGTCAGCTAAAAATGGCACTGAGGGAGAGCCGAGTTAGCGGAAAATTGCAGGCTTGAAAACAATCCTGTGAACAAGGCTGCTGGCTTCAGCCTGGATGGAAGAAACTCTACTTAGGAGATGATATCCTGAGGCTAGTTGAAAGCCTATTGAAATGAGAGATGAAATACGACTTGCAGGGCTCTGAAAGACACTTGCCCATTTTTTTATAATGATTCTAGCACAGGCACTTGTGCAAATCTCCTTCCCTTCTCTGCATATGTGAAACAGAGAAGGTCTGAAGGTGCTAAAACTGTGCTGCCTTCCTCCCGTAAATCTGATTTACCATCCAGCACGGAAGATTGTTTTGCTACAACTGAAGTATTCAATAGGACCAAGGGAAAAAAAGTCATGTTATGATTCGGAGAAGGCACCAAGGCTTTTTGTTAAAAAGCGAAGGGGCAATGCAGCTTAGGGAAAGAAACCTCCACAAAAAGTTTAGAACAAAAAGTAATCCAACGTACAAATTGCTTTCAAACTGTGCAAGTAATAATACCTGTTATCCTAGTCTATTGAACTATTTCTAGTTTGGAAGAATAAGTCAAAAAGGTCACATAGTGATATAAAAAATACCGGGGCAAGACTGTATGAGATGCAGGTTTATCTAACTTACTAGACTGCAGACAGAATTACAGGGAATACATGTAAAAGCATTGAAAGATTCAGAATATTGAGTGCTAAACTCTGACGAATGGTTGAACAGTAGTGAGCATGGAGTTGAAATATGTCCAGATGGAGCTACTTTTTATTATAACTGTAAAACATGGGCTTTCTATGTGGGAGGTAGTTGAGCCAGTAACCTCTTCCTATGAGTAATGCATAGTACGTTGCTTGTTTTCTGGACAGATTGATGGTCTACATATGGCTGTAAACTAATTTAACTGAGAAAAACTAAGATTTCAAAGAATTTTTATCTTTAGCATTTCTTCTTTAATTTCTATCTTTACATTTTCAAATAAAAAGTGCCTGCTGTGAGACAGTCAAAAGGAAAAATCAGAATGTGACTCTGTTTCTGTGAACTTGAAAAATATTTCCAGAGAAATTTCCCTGCCTTTGATTTTTAAGTGTGAGTCTGCAGGTACAAGATGTAGTGCCAGAGTAGCCAGCTAAGGTTGGTTCCTGGGCAGGGCCTGTAGCAAGGTTCTGCACATGGAGTCCAGCATCTGGGTCCTAGAAAACAACTGCTTCAGTGCCCTGAGCCTCTCTAGGAGGGGTCCTGCTCAAAAAGCAGTCTTGGAAAGCAAGTTTGTCTCTGATAAGTTGCTATCCCAGGAATTGATTTGCCGCTAACGGCTAGTGTCCAGATGCCTCAAAGAGTTTTTGGATGAACACCCACAATACCGACTTGTAAACATTCTGCTTTCATTTTCTTTATAGTTGTATAAACATTCAGGTCACAGAGAGAGATGATCCACTAACAGCACGGTAAATGATCCATTATAACAGCACTGAATGCATTACAACATGCATTTTTCCATTCCTATTCTGTACGTGCTAAATAAAGATGTTTTCAGTGTGTGACCATAGCCTGTGACTATAGCCCACATACCAGACTGCCTGGGCTTCCAGGATAGCCCGATCTAGCCGAGACCTCTAAACAGAGTTACTACATTTATTGCTAAGAGAGCAATAACCTAMCCACAGAGTAATGAAGTTAAGTAAAAATACACTTACCAAATATTTACCCTGTTTCTTGAGCAACTTCTGTATCCCAAGAGCATGTGGCTGCCATTGGTTCTCTATTGGTACATGGGTAACTTGGAAATCTCTACAGTCATCGAAATAGTCATGCAGTAAATGAATGTGTCACAGAAGACCTAATTTTACTGAAAAAAAAATTGTTTTTTACCTGTTGCTAACTACGGAAGTATCATTAGTATGTCAGTGGTGGCAAAGACCTTGGAAGTTACTGCATGTGTAAGTGATGCTTCTTGGCCTTCCTGGTACTGCCGCTTCCTGCTGTCGCTCTGTCTTGCTGAGGAGCAGGTAACACACACAGACACTGCTGGGCAGTGAGCAGCATGTTTCTCACAGCAAAAACATGTCAATGCAAACACAGGAGAGATGCACAAACCTAGGAGACAGGACTCATAAATAAGCTTTCATTGGGCTGCGAAATATAGAAGTGAGGCTTTCTGCATTACATCAGTAGAACTCAGCAGTAACTTGGTTCGTAGTAACAGCTACTTCAAGGCAAAACTGCTTTGAAGGATACATAAGTTCTTTAGATGCTACTAAAATCATCTTTATGGGACGAACTGAGAAATCAGAAGGATTCTTACTCCTGCTTACTTATTGCAGTCCGTCTCCTCCTTCACTGTCAGCAGGTGGCCTTGGGCTGGCAGATGTCACAGTTCRGTCCTGATGTGTCTCTGCTGCATCATGGTTTTCTGTCACTATAGGGAACACTCAATTATCTGCTTCTCTCACACTGAAATTTCCCTTCAGGGCCTGACTGAGGGCCCCCTCTGCCTACCCGGCTCCGTTCCTGCTGCACAAAGGCAAAAGAAAGGTGTCTTGTAGCTTTTGACATCAAATAAGCAGTTAATATGGATACATGTAAAATGCAATCATCAAGCTTGTTTTTTCGTTTTTTGTTTTTTTAATTTTGAAGATGGATTTTAAGTACAATTTATAATATAGTATGCACTATTCAGGTGTCAAGCTGCAGTCTTCTGAACCCCAGGCATTTCCTTAATAGCTGATGAAAGGGAGAACAAAGTGGCATTTCTCCTGTAACTGTATTTTGAAAGAAAAATGACACTCTCTATTCCTATCTTGTAAGAAGTGAGCGAGGCATTTCCCTCAGAAGAAAATTCAGGGCAGCAAATCACAAGTTGGAGGCAGGTGTCTCCCGCAGTGCTGAGCAAGGAAGCTGTGCCAAAGGAGGAGGTGAATTTAAGATCCCTGCATTTCTCCACTGCCAGCACAAGGTCACCCCTCTTCCCAGGCTGGCTTTGCACTAGGTCCCGTCTTCATTTTCTTCTCCCTTTGGCTGCTGGCCATGGGCATGGTGCTAAGCAGTGCCTGCCATGAAGGCCAGTGCTTAGCAGAGGGGCTTCACGGGCTGCAGACTGACAGGCTTTTATTTACCTCATCTCCCAAAGCAACTTGGAGAACGTGAACGTTGTGTGGGATTGTCTTGTGGCTTTCAAGCCCTCTTACTGCTTAACCTTCTGAACAAACTTCTACTCCCATTTCTAGGTGGTCTTCTCCTCCTCAAAGCTTTCATAAGCCTTGAGCAATAAGACATAATATTTCATTGATTAAATGAACAACTCTCTCAGCTTTTCTTTGATTTTGTTTAAAAAGTCATCATTTTGATGTGTACATGTGAGATCAATCATGTGAGACCCTTCCTTTGTACTCTATCAGCCAAACTGTGTTACTGACACTAGGGCTATGCCAAATTTAGACCAACAGCAAAAGCTGACAGGAAGGGCTTTGTCCAACATACCAACTGTTTTTCATGACTCAGTGTGGTCAAGGGCCCAAAACTTCATTCTCCTTAAGAAATGTTCTAAAGACAGGACATAGACATTCTGTTTGATGTGCATTGTTGCATTGACCTTYACACAGGGCTCTGCAGAGAGCTGGTACGGCACCAATATGAACTTCTTCAGCAAACAAGATTTATCATGTGATGTGGTCAGAACCTAATCTAAAATTGAAGCTTAACATGTGAAGTGTGCTATTAAATGCCTGTTTGATGCTTTCTTGATTGTAGGATACGTGCAAATTAATACATATGCGTTGGAGAGGTCATTGTGGACTCTGAAACATCATTTCAGGCGTGTATTAAGCTATGCAGAGTTGCATGWACCTCTCATATGCAGACGTTTTGCATGAAGATTGCACCAATCTGTTTGCTAAACATCAAAGCACAATGTGTAGCAAATCACACTGTAAAGCAATGCAAATCACTGCTTGCAAACAGCCTGTTTCGCCTGCCACCAAGTGAGTATATCACAGACATGAATGTTTATTCCCTGCTTGTTTCCTTACTAATTTGAAACATCCATCTTACCAATGAAGAGTAACACAGAATGGAATGCATGACCACAGGGCAACACTACTTCAGCTGAAGGGGGCTTAGAGTGTTACATGTAGGAAGATMATGAATTACCTACCTTATCAAGCATAAAACGGGATAAAAGGGTTCCCCTTGGTGTGTAATGAGAAAAACAGGTATACTTGAATTATTATACTTGAATCATTGTGATCAGTGCATATACCTGCATCAAGCAAATTATTTAAATGGTGTAAGAGAGAGGCAAGTTTGACCCAAATCCATGTCTGTTATCCATTTGGTAATAAAATGAGTGAAGGAGTTAACGGAGCATTCCTCAAGCCTGAACTTTAGTGTCTGTCAAAATCAAACAAATGCATGCCTCAAATGGGCATTTCACTGAGACCCAAGAAAGTTGTTGTTTTGTTGCACCAGTGGCAACCCTCAGCAGTTGATAAGACAGAAGTGGATCTCGGAGAGTCAGGAGAACCCTGATAAAATCTCTGTTCCAATACTAAAAAGCTCTGAAAAAATATCATTTCAATGCATATTTAGTAGCAGGTGTAGAACATCACTGACTGCGTCTCTGGCAGTGTCTCCAGAGAGATCTACCTGCTGCAGGGGAGTCTCTGAGTGTCCCAGMGGGATGGCAGGCTGGCTTCATGCTGAGAGACAAATCTAGGGATGTGAGAAGAGAAAACACRCCGTTGAGGAAGAGAAATCAAGGTGAAAAGGGAGAAGAAAGGAAAAAAAATACAAAGTTTCAGGAGGAATAATTTAGTCATTCTTGAAATCACTTATGGGGAAAAAATGTAAATAGAATGAAAAGGAAGGCATTTTTATAAAGTGAAGAAAGAAGAGCAAGGCTAGATAGGAAGGGAAAATGGATCTGGACACCGAAATACTGAAMGAAGGGATAAGAAAGAGACAGAAAAGATAGAATCTAGGAGCCTCCTAAATTTTCTCACTTGTTGAGCCTTCATAGGATTTTGAAATTAAGAGGAAGTTTAAAGGCAGCGAAAGCAGTTTTCTTCTCTAGGAAGAAACACGAAAAGAAAGGTTGCTGTCAGAATCTCCCATTGCCCGTGTCAGAAATGAGGTGAGGTGGACAGACGCTTTACGATGTGAAAGACAGAGCTGCAGGAAGTTGTGTCAGACAGTGACAGGCACAGCGTGTTGGCTGCTCAAAAGGGGATCAACAAAGCTTTCAGTCTTCCCTTCCAATTCCATTTCCATTCTCTAACAGCTGGAAACACAGTCAATATTAACAAGCCTTAAGTCTTACCCACTGAAGGGCGATGTAAGATACCACATTGAGAAGTACTCTCTTTGGGATTACAACTAAAACAAATTTATCTTCTTATCATCAGATTCCATAAATCTTTCACTAATGCTTTTCTCTGCTGAAATTAAATGTCATTAACTATTTTTGTATTAATTGACCCTCTCTTCAGGGTCATTTTAAAATATCAGAAAAGATGTTTTTGCTCAGGGATTTACAGATTCTGGTTAGTTTTTTAAACTAGTTGRATGTTTCCTGAACTATCTCAGTTATTGTGGAAGGATCTGGACTGTGTCACCAAATGGGGACAGTGGCTACTAAACAGGAATAAGAACGATGGRTGCTTCATGGGTGGTGCTGGGGCACCAGTAGATGACAGCAAGCCCAGTGCTTCCGGCCACTGAGCACACCTGCCTTGGACACCTGCAACATGGACTTTTATATCTGAGCTCCTAAACTGTGCTTCCTCCAAGGACAATCGAAAAAACATAGGAATGCCTTGGGCACAATGCATTTGACTTAAGTATCCACTTTAAGTAGAATTGAATCATGTTCGTGGAAACAACATAGAAAGTTGTTTCTCTCCACTGACTATACACACAGCGTGGGGTGATCACAACTGCACATATCTACATTTGATTAGACGAGGCCTGATACTAGTAACTGAACACAATGGTTTTGTGATGGGAGTTGAGTCCTCAGTGGATGCGATTTGCCTCCATTGCAGTTTTCAATTATTTTGCATTTGGAAGAGAGAGGCCTACRACAATCCAAAGACAGAACCCAAACCACTGTCTAAGCCTCAGGTGGCTCCCTCTGTGCCAGGTATGGAGGCAGTAGGACAGCCAGGAATGTGTCCAGGCAGCAGAGCTCTCAGACCAGCAACCTTCATCTGACCCAAAACTCACTCTGCTGTTTTGACTGGCATAGGGAAACCAACAGACTATGATGTGCCTCAGTACCAGAACCCATATGCTCCAGGTAGACCATAAGGCTTGAAAAGATTTAACTCCTGATTTGACCTGTGCTCAGAAAGAAACAGGGTGTAAAAGTTCAATCTTAAAATGCATCTTAAAAGTTAACCTGTTTTAATAAAGATGTTTATCTTTGTCCTTTTTTTCCCCATCCTCTTCACACTGTTGAATCTACGATCACCCAAGGAAACCACTGAGAAAAGAGGAGAACGGAACCAGTCGAGCTGAATATGCAATGACCTCCTCCCAGAACAACAAAACAGTTGATAACAATGCGGTCGTATAATTTCTGGAAGCCCTTCAAGATGCGGGAGGTGTTAAACTCTAGAAGCACACACACGAAGTATGCAAGGTGGGGGAACTAAGGAAAGGAGAGGYGCTCTGTGGCCAAGGACTTCATTTCAGAAATAGCGCCCGCAACAGGGATTCGGAAGAGAAAAGCGGGCTGCTCCTCAGGCCTGCGGCTTGTCCACGGGAGGATAAACTTGCCCGTGTGGGCTGCCTGGAGGAAAGGCCCCACAGAGGCATAAGCATTGCATGCTGCATCTCTTGAAAGCATCGTYGCAATGACTCCCATTTTTCTTCTTCTTCTCCTCTCCCCCCACTTTTTTTTATTTTGGACTGATTAAGCAAAAGCTGCTTGAATAGGATCATTTGATCAAGAGGTGATCTGCCAGAGTGGCAGCAACTTACTTATTATAACAAGTGGGTCTGAGGTTCAAGGGTGGAAGTTGTCATCTACATGCTTCTCCAGCCTGCGCAGTGTTTTCACTTACAAGCTACCAGCTTTGTAGGCTTAGTTCATTCATTCTTATCATTCCTATTATTTTGCTTTTAAAAAAAGGGAGAAAGGTTTCTGTTAGGCCATCAAGCAACCAAAAATTGCATGAATTTGTGACTTAACCCRGGAAATTCATCTGCAGTCTCGTGACTATGCAATTTTCACGGCGGAAGACTTTCCAGGCAAAAGAAATCAAGATATATCATCTTAGCAATTAACATCGCTAATGAAAAAGAGATAATATTAAGAGGTGCTTTGAACATTACTACTTCACAATCAGCCTCCTTTTTTCATCCTTTTTCATTTTCTATCTATAACAAGTTTTCCTTTGTGAAATTCTACATTTCTCTATGTTTGCATCATACAGATTTGCCAGGGRCCACTCCAGGAAAGATTTTGTTTACATTTTGAAGTGACTATTTGGGCAGGATTGTGTTGAAAGATTAGCAGCACTTTGAAAAAGGAGCCATGTGCATCCACTGATCAGTGCTGCTTCCTGGAAGTGTTGAGTCTCTGGAACTAGCCCACCAAGGACATCGCTAGGTCTGTCTCAGATGACCATTTATGASGAACTGGTAAGTTGGATGTGTCCACGTTAACTCAGTCTCTGAACAGAGACTGCCAAGTGTGCCAAATTCAACGTAATAGCTTAATGTTGTACTTTTTGTGATGTGGATTGCAGATAAAGCAAAGCTGAATCCACCGAAATTCATTAGGATCTCAGGTTAGACTCCGTACATAACCCCTAGGAAAAAGGCCAGTGATTAGCCTCTGCTTTCTGAAAGTTTCCTTTGTGTCACACCCCCATGTACGTGTCTCCATTTACCTCTGTGCTGAACGTAGCAACGCAGGGAAAGACAAGTTCCCACACTGGCTTCTTKTGTGGACGTCAAGCTTCAAAACCACTCCGGCCCCGGGTCTGGGAGCAGCGCGAGGGGGCCGGCCCAGCCCCGCTCGGTACAGTGACTGCGCCCCGGCCTGCCAGTTTGTCCGTACTGCAAAACACAGATACTTTCAGTTTTCTGTAAGGATGTGCCTGAACTGCAAAAATCAGATCTTGGTTTTGAACATACTCCTGTCTGCAGTTGATTTATCCCTGGTATTTAGAGTTTGGCCTGAAATAGAAGAGGTTCTGCAGGCTTTCCCCACCAAAAGAGCAGCTCTGGGATGTTCAAATCAGCAGTTTCAGCTCAGGCCCATCTCTAGTTTTCTATACTTAAAGAACAATAAGGCATATGTAAATATAAGTATCTTTTCAATGATGAAAATGAAATGCTGCTATATACTGTTGTTGAGGAATTTACTCTTTTAGCCTTCTAGCCTGTCATCAATATGTAGAAATTAAGCTACATAAAATTATTTTTAAAAGACTAGACTTTGCTGAGAAGTAACGTAATGATAAAAGTGGAAGGGAACAAGTAAGCCCAAGACTATCATCCTACCCTGCCATATTTATATTGTGTGCTTGCACAAGATATACACTGATATGTTCTTAGATCCAAAGTGGGATTAAAATAACAGAATCTACATTTTGACTCTATTATTCCAAATGTTGGTTGCCTAAGGCACATAGTCCCTAAATATTATAATAAAAATATTTCAAGTATATTTCTAGAATATTTTTAAACTATATGATTTATTTTCATGTAGTTTTCAACCTATGTTTGCCTTTTTTTTTCTTTACTTTGGTTGTTTCTGAATAAATGTGGCACAGTTTGAGACCGGTTGCATGTTTAGCTGAGAGTATAAAGTATGAGTGCAGATGAGTTTACCATGTAACAGGCTCAGGATTAGCACTTTCTCCTAAAGTTTGTTGATTTTATTTTCTAACAAAAGCTTTAAAGGCATATTCTGTAAGGCCAAAATAACAGAAAGGATTTGTAGCTCAAGAAATCCATCAAATTGTGTCTGCTTTTGGAAAAAAAAAATCTAAAGAGAAGGCCCTAGAACACAGTCTCAGTCTCATCTTCAGAGTTGTCAATGATAAAATGAAAATCCTGATTCATGGCAACTCCCACAAGCAAACCCACCCCAGACATGTAAGCATCTTTGCAGCAGACCATAAACATTCACATCGTCATACAGAGCAGGGAGGAAGAGCGTTTTAAGGGATACCCACACATGTCATAGGTGTTATTTTCAACTCCACTGCTGATCTGCTGTTTACTTGCAAGCAATTTGCCCTTTCTGTGTCTCAGTTTGCTCCTCTGTATAAATTTGATATAAATACATACCAGCCTTGTGACAGCACTCGCAGAGTGTGTTTTATTACATAGGAGGCTCTGCTCAGTATTTTAAAATATCTCATATATAAATGTTCCCTTGATTTCTTTTCATTCTCCATGGCCACAAGAGAACAGCAGCAGACAGGCTGGGAGCTGCCCCCTTTGCTTTCCCAGGGTCTTTGTTCCCAGCAATTGTATAACTCCACAGTAGGATGGGAGATGGAATTCTGTATGAGATGGCCTTAGATTCCTCACTTTCTAAACAGAGTTGTCTGCATTGCATGTAAATTTAAGATGATCTCTGGGAAAAGCCTCAAGGAAAGGATAGAGTAAACATTGAAGTCTTCAGCAAAGGCAGCAAAGTCTTCAGGATGGTGGCATTTTGTGGAAAAGGTTTCTGGAGTTTCCTGGTTTTGTTCAATGCTCTGCAGGCTACCTGCAAGGCTTTTATGAAAGAGGCTTCTGGGTTTCCTTATCGTATTGTACTTGAACACAAAAGGTAAAGGAATAGTCTTGAGGGGTAAGGGCTTCACTCTCCAGCAGTGACCCTTTAAAGATAGAGCTAATACTTCAAAATACCACTTTACAAGCATTTCAAGTTTATTTTTAGCCTCCAAAATATGAGGCTTAGGAAGGCCCCGCATAACTCCATTCATAGGACGTGCAGCTCCTCAGCAGATGCCAGGAGGCCCCTTTCTGCACGGATGTAACTGCTCCTTTTACACCTCTGAGCACAGCCAGACCTACCCATGCAACAGCAAATTGCTTTGTTCAGTCTGAGGGAGAGGATTAACGCTGGACTTTCTTCTTAAACACGTATCGCCACTAGCAGACACGAGCAGATATTGCACTTTACAGGGCCTGAGCTGCAAACGGTGACGCCAGGAGGAGCTGAAGGTGTCGGCGCTTTGCAGGGAGCCACAACCTTGCAGCCCTTCCTGGCTCAGACCCAACACGGAAGGGCGACCAGGAAAGCGTCTGTGCTTAGAACAGATGCTGCAGAAACAGCCGTGAAAAGAAAAACAGGAGAGTTCTAAGATATAAATAGATTGGTTGATATATATCTATACGGAAACTTAATTGTCCAGCCTTGCATGCCGTATGGTCATGTGAAACAAGCATGGACTAACTGCTCTGAAGAGGTAATGACCATAGATGCTGCCAAGCAATGGAGAATCAGGCCTGTGATAGATATATATTTACAATACTCCCTGCGTCTGTACAAACAAAAATATATTATTTTAACTGAAAAATAGTGTGTTTAAATCAATGCATGAATGTAAATATTCTAAGATCTGCCTTCTTGACTGTGTACCACATGTACAGATGAAAACAAATATTGTTTATAGGAAATCTGTATCAGTGGTTAAATGACTAAAGAGAAAAAAATATCAGAATTAATGTTGTCATGTTTCTCAAACAAGCCATTAATGTATATTTAGTATTTAAGAATATTGCTCAACAAGTATGTTCCGTACCAAAAACTGTGTTGCATATACAGATTGTGCAGTACCCTATTTTAAAAAGGCACCATAATTGATTTTTATTTTAAATAAAAATGTACTTGTAAAAAGTTTCTTGTGTCCTGTTGGTTGTGAAGCTGACAGCAGAGATACACTGAAGAGAAACCTCAACAGAGGAATGAAGGTAGCACCTATTTAGGTACTTCTCATATCGCCTAAATTAACCCTATTTACTTAAAAATATTTCATATTTTGGTTGCAGAACAACCTGTGGGTGTTGTTCACACCTGCATTTGGCTGCATTAGGGTTCAATTTGTTCTAAGACTGTCTTTCAGTCCGAGATATAACAACGCAATACTGGTGTTAGATGTTGACACTCTCCTTATCCTCAGAACGTACCACCTCACCTGTGCTGCTGTGCTGATTGCCTCCGTCAGCTTTCTGTGTGCTCCTCTGCAGTGGTTCTTACACGAGAGCACTGTGGGATGTGGAGGGATGGGAGAGGAAGTCACTTGTGGAGGGAGGGAAAATTGGATGCAGAAGTTAATGTTTCACAAAACCACATGTGAGCAAATCACTGCTGCTGCTGCCCCAAACCTTAAGAAGCCCTTTCTCTTTATTATGCAAGAGGTTCTGCAAGTTTCCTAATAAAATATCGTTCAAGAGCATACTACTCACTCTAGCGACATACCAGCCACATTATTCATTTTTGTGCAACTGTATGTGGACTGTATCCTTCCTTTTCCACACAAGAACAAAAGGAGATTATATGGACCAGCCCTTCAATAGGTCTGCACTGATTGGTGGCAGTGAAGCCTGGATCCTCTGGCTGGGATTCATCACTCCTAATTTTATCCTTTAACTGACATGTCAGTGAGGAACACAATCTACACAAGGTGTCTCTAAAGTCTAGAGTTTCTCAGCAACCTGAACCATCCTCTCAGAACGTGTTTCTGCCTTAAGTGGTTTCAGAAGGAGGCTCAAATAACTCCCCAACCGACCAACTTCATTCATAGATTCCTTCACACTAGGAATTGTCTGTTTAATTCCTAGATCTTAATGGTTTTCTTCTGTTATTTGAAAATGAGCTCATATCCCAGGTTAAAGAGTCCCCTAAAATGAACAAATCCCAAGCTAGCACTAATAAAAAATTATCAGATGGCATTTCAATGAGTAAGAGCAATAAGCATTATGCCACGTAATATGATGTCCAGCAGATTTAAGTATCATGAGCTATATTTTGCAAAAGAAAACTTCCGTGTTAAAATACTCTGTAAACACTGAGAAAGAAAACGCTTCATCTTCAGGTGTCAAATCTGCTGGTGCAACATCCACACATCCAGTCTCCAGCGGTGACAGATCTAAGTCACTTTGAAGGGAAGAATGCCTTGACCGAGAGGAAAATCTGCTGGAAAACTAGTCAGCAGGGCCCAGTCCTGCCAGAGCTCAGGTGAGTCCCTCAAGTTGCAACAACAACAAAAGTACTAACTCATCCTTTAGTCCCAGTTGGCTAGATATCTGGATGCTTTATCACAGTGAAATGGTCACACAAACCAAAGCAAGAAATACCGTAGAAAATGACCATAGTTTGAGCGCTCCTCAGTGAACAGCAGAGAATCTGGTGCAGATCTGGTTGGACTGTAACACAGCAGAACAGCTGCTAGACGAAAAATTGTGATTTGACTTGGGACACCTGGAATCCCCTCCTTAGCCTCCTTTAGCAGTTTATAAATTAGAGTCCTATAGGCCTTAGTTTCCAATTTACTGTATAAATAGCAAGGCTGTAACAAATCAATTTTATTATAAATGTTGGCTAGAAACATCAAATCTTCCAGGTTTTTGGTTTCCTTAATCTGTGAGCCCGCATTAAAAAAAGTTAAAGTGATATTTATATATATCTGCCTAAAAGTATTTTATAATATGTATCTGTGGCTAAAAGAAAAAGGAAGTTTCATTGTAAATAGCAGCTGACTGTTTTCCTTTCATACACATTGATATAAATTTGATGAAATTGGTTTTGTGCAGCATAAAAAGAACTTTGAGCAGAATGTGAATAAATTTCCCTTCACGCTCAGCATCACTTCCCCCCACACACAAACAGAACCGCTCTCAGTATCTGCGGTCTCATTTAAAACAATCACAGTCGGAAGCAAGAAGGAAGATATGAAGAAAAGCAGCAGCATGGCAGACACATCCAAGTGGACGAGCCGGTGAGCCAGAGACAGCCTTTCCTATTTTGATTTGTAATTTGAGGATAATTCAATTAGACATTTCAAGCAATTTAAACATTCGTGCATTGTCCAGCACCAAAGCATGAGCTGCTCAGCAGCAAACTAGACCTGACAGCCTCATCAGGCCAAGCAAAAATCTCTATGTCTAAAATGAAAAGCCCTCACCTAATTGATGCCTGCTGGAAAATGGGGGGGGGGGGGAAAGGGGGGGGGGGGCTGGGGTTAAAGAAATACAAAGGGCAGAATAAGGTGCATATCCTGGTAGGGGCTTCACACCTCATTTGCAGTCATTTGCTTAATAGAATGTTTCAGCCCTTTATATTCCTTTGAGAGAAAGATTAAAGTACAAAATGCACCTGATGGCCCATCTGTGCAGCTGAAGGGCAGCATTTAGAAGCAAAAGGGAAGGGACCTGCAGCTGCTCAGCACAGCCTGACCCTTCCTAGCAGAGCTCAGAGCACCGAGGCCTCCACTGATGCACCCGGGCAGGGTGCTGCATCGCCACGCAGAAGGAGCAAGTCCCAAGGAGCCTGCAGCCTGTTTGCCCGTGATGGAGCAAAGTCAGAGGACAGGCAGCATTACTGTCATGCCACTTTATGTGCAGTCCTACTGCGAGCAGGTGAGCTTAAGCGCAGCCTAACACTGGAAAAATCTGGGGCATACAAAGCTGTGACCACAAAACAGAGATCTGGGGCTCTTGTGTAACAATTCCTGTCATATAAACATGTTCAACAGTTAAAAAGAGTGGCGGTTTCATCAAAATCCATGATTTTCAAGCAAACACATTAATTGCTGCAGGGTAGTGCCACACAAGAAAAGCCTCTACACGTACATCCCGAATGAATATGGAGGCTAATGCCTACCCAGGCCTCGACCAATACAGTACACTACAATAACAAGGTCAAGAATTTCAGAGGGAATTCCAAATGAGGGTTCCAGAGCCTTGTCTTCTTCAAATGTGTTGTTCCCTGGCACCTCTGAATTCAGGGGAAGAAAAGTCATTTGTCTTTCCCCATCAAGGTACATGGAAGGCAGAAGGTCATGCTACCCTCTTGACTGGCCAGTCCCTTCTGGTGGACTCAGACGTGGCTGCTCTAAACCGTTCTTTCCACTAGCAACATTTAGAGGCAGGTTATGAAAGTGTCTTCAGTTGGCAAGTGAAATCTTTCTGGCAAGCTCCATCCCTTTGGTGTTCCTTCAATACTTCCTTAGGGAATGTCCATGGCAGGAAACAGAATATTTCACACTTCCTCCTCCTTTAACTATTATGCACCTGCGATGCTCCAAAGGCAAAATGTATATAGAGGATAGGTGGGTGGCAGATGTAGTGTTAATTTTCCCTGCATCTTTCTATTTTAAGGCTCAGTCTTCAGTGTATAAAACCTAACCAAGTATAAAGCATTTGTGCTGAAATACTGTGTTGAATGTATTCTACCAGCTGACTTCTATTTGTCTAGGAGTTGCAGGAACACAATTTAGTTGTTTTTAAAAATGAGATAAGGAGAAAAGATATTAAAACAAAACCAAACAAGAACTTCTGACAGTTTTATTAAGAATCTCTGACTTTTCCACTCTTTGGAGAAGGGTTTCAATTTGTCAAAGCTATTTGTGAAGACAGCAGTTGCCAGCAACCAGCCTCTGGAACAACAGTCTCCCTTCCTTACAGGGCTTTTGAACAGGACAGGTAAATTCTCTGAAAGTCTCTCTGCAAAGAGGTTGCTCAATCTCTGACCCTCCTACGTTTCAAAATAAAACCTTGGATTTAAGTCTCTCCTTGACAAAGAACAAGTCAATTAAATATCTGTGATGAAAATTACAGACAGAGATAAATGAAATTAATTCACCTAATTTGCTTAAAAAATTGTTGCTTCAAAAAGAGTTCAAAATTCAAAACTAATAGAGAGTTATTGAAAAGCATTTACAATGCATAGAAGAGGAATGGGGAGGAAGGAATTCAGAAATGGCAACATATTTCCTTCAGATATTGAAAGAATATTATTGCTCTACTAACTTAGTTAGGAAGTACTATGAAATCAGGGATTGAAACAGAATTTTTCATTTTAAAAACTGACTTAAAACACAGCCTCAGCAGAAACACCGCTTTCTCCAAGAAGCTTCTACTACAAGCTAAAAACTCAGTATTCGCTCAGCTCTTTCAAGGTGCTCCAAACACTGGATAAATATTTATCTCATTACTAAAGCAGAGCTCACATTTATTGCCTCTCCCTTTCCTATTTGTCTAGAGCAGTCATCTGAAAGCCATTTTTAACTAATCCCCTTTTAAYCCAGAGAAACAACCAATAATGCCAGCAAGATGCATTACTTCTGTGTTCCCCCAGACTGTAAACTTCCGCATAACAGGCCATTAACCAGGGGACAGGGCTACGGACAGGCCTTTTAAACCATCCCAGATCTGGACACAGCAAAAGGCCATCTGCACCTGCAAGGCAAAACACTGGAGTTGTCACTGCAGCTCCTCCGTTCTCACTTGGAGAGGAACATGTTCTGAGGAATAGATACCATGGCGGGAAAATATATATACAATAAGATCAATAAACTGCTCATCAAGCATAAACAGAGTCCTGCTTCACTTTAAGCAAAGGAGAATTTTTTGTATGCTGCCATAGTGGGATTAGAGCCCAGCAAGTGGTACTGATACTGATAGTGATGCAGATGGAGACCCTTCCCATTCCTGGGATCTTGCTTTTGAAGCACTCCCTTCTCCCTGCCCCAAGCAGGCAAATTCAGTACGGCAGATGTTTTGCTACCTTATTCTCCTTTGTAAAATGGCAGTGGTAAAATGGGAGGTARCTCTAGGTTTATCCTTTTTGTTTGCTTAGTTTTTAAGTACCAGTTGTGCAAACCTGCAGTCAATGAGGCTTTACAGGAATAGAGGAATCCACCTGCATGAAGGRATTGCAGAGTCTGCTGTGTTGTTTTTTCTCATGCCTCACCACCTGCAAATGAATTCAGGTCTCCAGACTGGTTTTTCAGTTGCATTTCAGCAATTCATCATTTCCAGACTATGATCTTTGTGACACCCAGGTGTTTCCAGGAACTTTGCCCAGGAAGAATAAAGCCAATTTAGCAAACTCTTCCCTAACAGGAGTGTGAAAATATATTAAATCCACAAGGTTATCTGCCAACTTCACTGGCTCTACTAAAAGCAATATTATTATTCTATAATAATTATTATTGTTATAGGAAAAAGCAYGAGAAGTATATTTTACTAATTGTAATTTTATGTAAGTATTGTTTTGTCAAGATGCTGAAGAAGATAGAATCAGGCATTTCTTAGAGTTAGGGCTCACAATTTCTGAGAAAAAAAGTCTTCTCTGAAATGATCATTACTGTACAAACAGGAAGCCAATCCATTACAAATTATAGGAATGTTCTCAACATTTCCTTTGAACAAGTTTTAACTTATGAAAATGATTCTTGTGATGAGATTTCATTTGTTATTTGTGCTATGCAGGCTGCTCTACACATGCAGGGGGAAGKGTTTTTCTAGCCAATACCTTATAARYAGGCTCAACAAGAGAGAGACTTTTTGCTCTCAGGACCACCAGGGCTATTAATAATATTATAGTTTCATTTGTCATCCAGGAAAATGGTTTATTTTCTACATCTATGATTTATGAAGAATAATTTATGAAGCCACTGAATACCTGAGGCAAGATTCTCTCATCTAATTTTAACCAACATAACTTAAAAAATAGGTGTTTAATAGATGCAAATTGCCTAGAATCTCTTCACTGCTGACGAAAGCCAGGCACCTCTGGAAGACAAGTGTGGTTTTTCTCCTTCAGTTTTTGGGAAGTTTGTCACATTGGGGAAAACTACTCAGCTCCCTAAGCAAGGAGGTTAGTGCCCTTTGAACCAACTCCCCTCCAAGGTGACGCAGCACCTCGTCTGTCCGTGTTGACGGTCTCCCACCATTGACAGGAACAACCTGAGACGACTGGAGAGCCCGCGCTCTGCTCCGATGGCTGCCGCCTGTCACTGCCTTTGGAAAGGTGATGCCCTTTCTCTAAGGGGAGCGAGCAGCTCAAAGAAACATGACAGTTCATCAGCCYACGAAAGCTTAAAAACAATCAGCATTGACTGATATCCAAGGTATTTGGAGAATTTCTGTCTTGCCTTCATTTAAGTGGAAATAAAAAATACTGCCCCCAAAACAAATCTAAAATATGCCAGTTACTAATCAAACTTTTGCAAACATTTCAAGTTCTCAAAGCATGCCTGCTCTAGGAAAATACACCTTCGTGCCAGGAATGTTCCTGGTGATGTTATTTGGAGCATGAACAACCTTTTTGAACAGTTGAGTCAGAATTATTCATTAAACCTGATCATTGTTTTCCTGTTTGCACAAACAATGTGTCCATAAGGGAGATACTCTTTCAGAACGCACGATGTATTATCAATTTGTCTTATCCAGATTAAGAGTCAGCACCTCCAGATTTTTTCTGGAAAACTTTAATTCTTGCTTTAATCTACAAATAGATGRTGCTAGACTGGAGAAGGAGATCCCAGCTTCCAAAGACATTACAAGAAGAGCAATGCCCAGTGAATGATCCTGGCTGCTAGTGACAACTTATCTACTAATACTGACACATTTGAAGAGCTTAAGAGGAAAAGTGGAAATATATGGCAAACACTTTTTATGGGTTGATACAATATTTGTACTTTTTTTTAGTGCTTATCTTACATGGWCTCACACAGTGTAGGATCTAGCTACTGATCAGTTCCTGTTCTGGCCTTCAAGAACAAATAAAGTGTTGCTACATTTCCTGTATAGTTCTGGGTTTGGAAATCCATAGCAAGATGTTTGTTGAAGCCAAAACACAGAAACTTGCCTGCAATTTCATTTTACATAAAGGAACATTTTAAAATTACACTAGAGATGAAAACTGCTATTCTGCACTATGGTTTGCACATTTCATTCCATACTTAATAGTCTAGGAGAGACTAGTAAGATGCACAWCTGATTATTATTTGATGACTTCTTGTTTTCAGGAGAAACCTAAAAATCTTAAATAGAGAAGATAAAATTAAGACATACACTATATGCTAGTGATAGCCAAACTTACATAAATTAAATATAACTTTGGTTGCTAAAGAATAACTTTCTATCTATATTTATTGTGATGATTCCATTCCGTATTCCTCCAAAATGCTTGAGACTGTAAGTATACACAGGCACTGAACTTGACCCAGAAATGCTACTAAATGCTCAGTATTATTAATAATGATCATTATTCAGAGAATTCCCAGATGGATTAATTCATCTTCCTTTCTGCAATAGCTACAGTTGTCTTTTATGCAGCATGTTCTTTTTATTCTCATCTAATTAAATGCGATTTTCTCAGCAGATGCCTTTATTTTGTATGTGGATATTTGACTCAGCAGAGCTGAATAACAGGCATCCCATGCTCAGACTTAGCACTCCAGCTTTCCCCGTGTGTCCCATAGCCCRTGCACAGAGCACAGCCAACCACACAGAGTCAGAGCCCTGAAAACTCACCAAAGGGAAACGCTCTCATGTTCCTATGTGGCTCCCAGGGCAGGTAATGTCATCCTGTCTGGTTTTATATCAAATGATAACCACAAGGACAGCCTGTGCGTTCGTGATCCACCTTTTAGGGAACCAGTCTTAGCAMTATGATAAATGATACAGGCTACTGGATGCTTGGAAACACAATTTGCARCTATCCCAGAAAAGGAAGGTGGTTTCTTTTCTGATTATTAATGATTTTGTTTCAAAATCTGACAAAAGGAGGTATCCTTAGCTTAGACCCTTATGTTGTACATCTCCAAAACAGCCCTGCAGCTAATACAAGCACTTGCCTATTCTTTGTTGTTTACCTACCTGGATCTCATCCCATAAAATGCTGCATTTTTGTTGCTTTTTTTAAGAATTAATGTTTTATGGATGTAGTTTGTACTTCAACATTTCAGATAAAGCAAGTCCAGGTAGAAATGAGAGTCTCTGCTTCAAAGAGCATTTGCTAGAGTCAGGCGGATTGTTCCAAGAGCCGTGGCGACCTGAGGTCGTTATTTGTGTACGCACCAAACATGTTCCCAAAGTAAAATGCAGCTCTCAGGATGGAGCCTTTGGAAGTATCCAACAGGGACAAAATCACAGGGACCARGGTCTGCCAGCAGTCAGTGCGCTATAAATACATACGTGTGATTAAAATATCATTTGTTTGGTCTTATTTCCAAGTCACTCCGTTCAAAAGACGGAGATAAGATAACAGAGCTGACGTTATGCATCCCCATTGCTTTTTTTTTTCTCTTTCTTAACTTCCTTGATATTACCATCTTTTACAGCTTTTCTTCTTCACCAAAAAGAGTATATTGAAAGAAAAGGCTTTTTTTTCATGGGAGACTTACCAAATTCTGATAAAGAACAGAATAGAAGAATGTGTAGTCTTGCCCCACTAGTCTGCCCCTCTCCTAGAGTTACACTATGCAAATGTCAGCAGTTCCCATTAACTTACTKATGGGCTTAATGAGGTTTTATCAACAAGTGAAGGGACAACCCCTCTGGTCCCTTCATTTAGTTACCAGAAGAAAAGGTTAATCCACTTTCTTATTCCCTTCCCCCTTTATTTTTGCTAGCATGGCTTCTGCACAGTGCCATTCCTTCTGCTGAAGCTCGAGAATGCCTGCCAGCCTCCCAAAGCATTTCATTACTTTATCTGCATTATTTAAACAAATGCAGAACACTTCTCCAGACAGCTYGCAGGGCGCCAGTTTATCTGCATTAATATAATAATAATCTTTTATCCACAGCATCCAGCCTCTCYTTAAATATCAATCACTGACTGATTAATGCTCTGTAAATAATGACATTTACATGCTACAGTACTGGGTGCACTGCCTTCCTCATCTCATCCTGCTCAACTGGCTTTCACTGCTTTCTGTTCTGTTTTGCTCTTGTGAAGTCCCCTTGATGTTTGCCATCTTAACGTTCATGATTAAATAACCAGTTTGAAGAACATTCATGAGCTCCCCAATGGTTCCTGTTTTGCGCACTCAAAGAAGTTTAATTCCAATGTAGTTACTCAGCTGATCAGGGCCAAATGGTTGCAATGGTGTCCAAAAGGTGTGTTAATGTTAATGGTAAATGGTAAATGTTCTCCCATGCTGCCTCTGAACTCTAGCTATCGGGACCTCCAAGCTCAGCGTGATACCGAAGGAAGGAAGGAAGGAAGGAAGGTAGGAAGGAAGGAAGGAAGGAAGTCCATAACATTTATTTTGTCCTGGGATTTAAAGAAAATCTATATTAGGCCAGGCAAGTGCACTATATAGAATACTTAGGAAGAAGTAGAAAGGGACAAGAGGCTTTAAAACATAGTGACTAGCCAACATAATTTATCTAAAAACAGATATTGCTTATAAGATTTGTAAATATTATAGAAATAGAAAAATAAAATGGAGAATTATTTCTTTGTGAGTAGGGGACCCAAAAAAAGGCTTATAAGAGTTAATCCTGATTTTATGACTAGTGCACTGGAAATTTTGTSAGTAGAATGAATCTTCCATCAGTTGCAGAAAGATAATAAGGTTCTTGTTCTTTTGGCCTTTTGTGTGAAATTCTTTCCATCTTTGGACTCTGTTTCATACTTGATGGGTGTCTCATGAGAGAGGCCCAGCTGTGCTGGGCAGGAGGCACACGTGTAACAAGAGACACTTGTTGCTCCAAAAGCCAGAGAGACAGAAAAATGAAGATGAAATGAGGAATTTCTCTCCCATCTAAGCCCGGGACTGTGGGACAGAGTGACTTGTTCAAGAACRGAAGCCCACCAGGGCAAGCCAGCACTACGTGGATGTCTGCAGCACTCAGGGCAGGGCGGGTGTCTCAGCAGAGTCCTGGAAATTGGCTCTCTTCAGTARCCTCATCATGTTGGCAAGGCACTAAACCCATGGCAAACCAGCTGTGTTGACACATGCACATCCAGCCACAAAGACCCCTATTCTTTCACTATCAGTGGTGAAGATTACTGCCTATAGATGCTTCTCTTTTTTGTGAACTTTTCCTTTTGGAATAAATCGTCTTTTTTCTTTTCTTCTTTTTTTTTTTTTTTTTTTCCCTTAATGGTCAAAGCATTGGGTCAAGGGCGGCCTAACTTTCCCCAGCTTTCCTGCAGTGAGAAGGTCGTATTTGAGGGCATTTCTTGTAACCACTTTAACTATCTGGAGGCCCTCACAGTTTGCTTGTCCAACCCAGTTAGGACTAGAAGCTTTCTTTTTTCTTTTCTTTTCTAGCTGGGGAGAAAGTTCCTAAAAGAAAAGGCTCATGCCTCAGAGCGACATTTCAAGCAGAAGATTATCTACCCTGAAGATCCGAAAACTATTTTGGTATATTTATCAGTTTCATAGCAGAGAAAGGTCAAAATCTGAATTTATTCAGTAAAATCAGCAGTCTCTTATGCTTCCACTGTCCCAGCTGGAAATAAAGCTCRAATTGTATTTTATGCTTTAACACTCTCGGGGTTTGGTGTCTTTTCTTTTATAAGAACACGTCCTATGGATGATATGGGGTATTAAGACAACACAGGATCTGAAAAAACAGATTAAAATTAATAGTCCATCAAGATATATCCAAAAGAAAAAAAATAAAGGAAAAAATGTTGCAGGACCACTCCTGTTTTAAAGAGGACTAAGATTGGAGATTAAAAACTTCTTACAAAACATTTTAATTGTGACATGAAGAACAATCACGTTTCAAGGGGTCCCTGAGTGGGGCTGACAGGGGAGGACGGTGCTCGCAGCCAGCCTGCAGCTCCCCCCAAGCGACCMCCACGGGGCTCTTTTCTCGTGCTCTCCCTCCTTCACTGGGCTCTTCACAAAGCGAATGACCAAAYGTTGCTTTCAACGATTTAATTTTCTGAGTGTATTTTGGCATTGATCAGGAAGTTCTCTGTTCGGGGCTTTAAGTGATTGCCCCTAAATTGGTACTCCATATACATGTTTGTAAGTGTCACCGACTGTGCCATTTTAGTCAAGCTAATCCATTCCTACTACTGGGGCCTTAATACATTTTACTGCCGTGCCATGAAAGGCCTGAGATTCATCTGCTAAGGAAAAGAAAGAGCGGAAGAAACTGAATCTGAGGAGGGAAAGATTCTTGGGTGATGAGAATTTAACAAAAGCCTTAACTGCTGAATATCTTGTACTAAAAGACCTCATTAAAATCTTCCACTTTTGTAGGTAATATTTTATTTCCCAAAAATAAATTATTATTACACATCTGTGGAAAAAAATGGAGAATGGGCAGTCAGATTCTGTCATGCGTCAGACCTTGAACCTCCTCTACTGTCATTAGTTACAATTCAAAATGATTTTTTTCTGAATGTATYGGATTTTAGTCTGGTCTTTGAAAGGTTCCCTCTTTTCCATCTTTTGGTTTGATAACTAAATCTCAAAAATTTGAAGGAGTGAAATAGTCTGGATTTTTGGCAGAAAATTCCCCTGTGAAGCAATTCAGCCACTTAGGCAGGGTTGGGATCACCGCTCTGCTGGGGCAGTTGGATTAGGATCCCCTCGCAGAGCTGAGAACGTCTCTCGCATCAGGGGCGCCCCCGCAGCAGTGTGAAAGCCAGGAGGAACAGCAGCTTCACGATGCCTTTCTCCAGCAATTCTTTTGAAAAGAAAAAAAAAAGGGCAAAAAAGAAGCTMCAACAACAGCAACACAACTTCCTTACGTTACAGGAACTCCTAGATACCCCTAAAAGAGTGTTCAGAATGATGAATTTCAGACGACTACAGCTTATGACCGGCACTGAGGTATCTAAACCTAAGGAAACAAACTATCTGCTCCTCACTGTCTCTCGTATCACCTTTAGTCAGCATCCTGCTGAGTGTCCAGGGCTTTAAAAAGACATTTCTGAAAATTCCTTTTCTCTGAGCTTATTTTGCAGTGTCCAGAAACCTAGTTCACGGGAATACATTCCCTAAATCAGTCAGATATGCACTGTGGCTTGTAAATCCCTCAGTCCATCTTGATCCAGAGCCGTAATGATACAAAGCACCAAAGGGAGCAGGCTTTAAGAAAATTAAGAAGCATCTCTCTAGAGAAAACTATTTCAACAGCCTGTCATGCTTTTGACCATTGCTTCCTCCTTCTGCCTTGTTATTGCTGAATCCTTTCTTTATCRTTTCCCTCTTTCTTTCAATTTAACAATCTTTGTGTCTGCATCCCTGGAACGTTTGTGGTTCACTGACTAAGATGCACAATTTGTGTTTTCCTCATTAAGGACTTCCCAGACAAACTTCAGCTCTTTCYGGCCTATTGCTTAAATTATTCTTTCCATTGGGCATTTCGGCTGCACACATTTATAATAATAGAACATTGTTATAAAAACATATCAAGTTGCCATGTTTATATTATAAACAGGCTTTCTGGCATGAACTACAGTAAGGTACTATCTGGGATTTAATTTCAAAACATGACGTTACTTGTAAAAGTTTAATAAATTAAACTCCTTTTTGTTCTAAATGACCGCTATGTGAGCTGATCTACTTTTTATTTAATTTTGCTACGGTCTCAGAACCAGTTTAACATCTGGTTAGTTACAACATCCAGATATGACATCGAGTCGTGTCTGAAATGTTTCTTGAGTGAGCGATTTCTTCTCCATGAAGACTGGATGGATGTACTGAATATTGTCACATGGGCAGTTGTGGGGGCTTGCTTGATTTTTACAGTTC
This sequence comes from Eudromia elegans, assembly GCA_003342815.1. Lineage (NCBI taxonomy): Eukaryota > Metazoa > Chordata > Aves > Tinamiformes > Tinamidae > Eudromia > Eudromia elegans. The sequence goes on from PTEX01000006.1 coordinate 6,544,755, forward strand.
CTTGTGAAACTTCCTCCACTRTCCTGGTGAGAGGGCACGGCTACACCAGATCTCCATCTCTTAGGCTTTTCATTCCTACTGCCTTTGGAACACACAGTCATCCTTTATGGACAAAAGCTCCTTATACTGGGGCAGTAGCTTGAACAGACTCCTTTAATAACCCTCACACATCATATGAAGGCAGATACAATTTCATACAACTTCTCTGAGGGAGATCTGCCTTATAGCAGGATGAAGAAACAGACACAGATTTGTCTAAGACACGTCTCTCTCTGAGACCAAGGGRGATAGAATACAGACATTCCATCTCCATATCCTGGCACAGAGAGTGCTGGAGTATTTGGTTGCTGGTAATTGCTCAAGGCAATGTAATCAGTGCATCTCACTTCTTAATGAATCCCACAGATTGAACAAACTTTTATTTTGTTTTTCCTATTTTGGATATTACATAGTAGGTCCCAGATTTAGTTCTCTTGCAAAAGCATAAAATAATGGTTTCCATGCCCCAGAGCCAACTTAAGACTATGTATGCTGGAACTGAATATAACATCAAACTATATACATTTGAAAATGTGACTTTCCATAATTGTAAAGATCAGAGAACCTGAGGACAAACAAATGTAATCATATAAATATTTACTCCTTTTATTCCAAATGTTTTGTTCCTAAGCATTAATTTAGACAGAGTTTTGACTTGGCTAATGCAGTAAAGAGCAGTGACTTGGAATAATAACAGCAACGACTATCCCAAGTCTTCTCCTTTCTCTTGCAGCAAGCAGCCTATCCCACCATGAGCTTTTAAGCTTTCAGACCCTTTCCATTTCGCCTGCTGTTGTCATTTCCCAGGTGAACCCCCTCCATCCCAGGAGTGCTTTTGCAAACAGGCATTCTCTCCTACCACAGAGCATCATTCAGCTCTTATCCAGCAGACCTAATCAGCTTGCTGTGGTGAGGCAAACAATTACAGATGCAAGACTGATTGGAAGTAGTGATTCCCAACACTTAATCCCAGTATGAGAAAACAAACCTGTACATATTTAAATGCTAAGTTTTCTCAAGAAAAAATGCAAGAATAATGACTTGAACTACCTGTTTAGTCCTGTCAGCTTTGCGTGAATTACTAGAATACTCAGTAAATTAATTGAACCTTGATACATTTTGTTTCAGATTTTCATCCCRTGCTTATCCTTGTATTTGAGCTATGTCATTACAACTACAACCTAGTAGCTCTCTTARGGAAGAAGCTAAAGCTCTAGTGCCAATCATCCCCCTATTCCAGGAAGAAGTCTTCAAAAAACTTTTCAGATTTGGTCAAGAGCCTTTTTGTATATTTTTGATACAAGAGATGATACTGAAAGAAGAGCTTTAATCAGCCCCCAGGAACATCAGTTCCCAGCTTTAGAAAAAATATGCCTCTGGAAATGGCATGTTGTGCCTGAAGTTTGCCATAGCAAAAGGAGAAGGGGCCATTTAGGTTATGGACCTTCACAACAAAACTGGCACTACTTACTAGCCAAGGAAGGAAGCAGCCCTGCCYACATGAATGTGCAACCCAGAACGTGGAGAGGGGAGAGACTCCGGCTGCAGTGGCTTCTAGTGTACAGGTGACCTGCTGCAGGAGCTCTCCTGGTGGCTACGCTGCTGTGATGCACTAGGAAAGCTAATTTCCCATGCCACACGGGACAAACCAGCCACCGTGCATGAGCCCACACCAGCAGTTAGAGCATGTCTTACTGCTCTGGGCAGGAGCCCTCGCCAGCACAGCTAGAGCATGTCTTACTGCTCTTGCAGGCAAGCCTGTGGGTACTGCTTATTCTCACGCTGGGAGAATGTGGTCTCAACCAAAGTCTTGATAGCTGCAGGAAAACTGCAGTTTACAAGAGCCTAGTGCTCTGAAAGGACTGCATATGTCCTGCATGCAAATGCTGTTTTTTTATGATATAGACTAAGGTAGCTTTCCCCCATAGAGTCATTGTCTGAGAATGCTCTTCCAGGGCCCAGGAAGCGAAATCCTTATTCCTGGAGAGAGTTTCCTGAACTGTGACACCAAAGGAGGACCATCCCCCAATCACCACACTTGCTCCAAGCAATGCCTTTGATCACAAGAGACTGCAAGGARGTCCTTAGGCCTATTATTAGAGGAGAAAAGAGCCGTTTAAAGTAGAGCCAGCACCAGAAACCAACTGAACTGAAGTGGAATTTTCCATTTTATGTGTATGAAAGATTAGACTGAGATTGCAGCTGCAGAATTAGCCATGGATCCAATTAYGACTCTCCCTTCACTCTTGCAAAGCTCCATTTCTGAATTCACAGTGAGCAGTGAAGCAGTCAATGTTTATCCAAAATGCTTATAATGCCTCCATCTCCCTTATGCTCTTTTGTCATTTTGTCCTTAAACTGCAATAAAATCCATTGCTTATCCAGCCTGGAGGAATTTCCTGGTTGTCTAGGGAAGACTTTCACACAGAGTGGGTGCTGCTTCGAATGGATGACACTTCCCGCTCTCGTCGTTAAGGTGCCACTACCAGCAGAGCAATTTGTTGCATGCTGTGGCTTAAGGGTAAAAAAAGCCACTAACAAGAGCGTGAGCAGCTCTCTGCACGGCCTCTCCCCTTTGGAGTCTAAGCACAGCGAGCACAAGCATTCTGAACATTGCTCCTCTGCCAGCTTCAAATATTGACCTTGATGTCTTGTCCCTTACGATATGCTTTAAAATCCATCAACTGCAAACTAAATTTAAGTCAGAAAACCTAATTAGTAACAGAGATGATGAATAACAAGCTTAAGAGGAGCGAGGAAGAGAACCTCTTGCAGGTGGCCAGCTTTTAGCTGAATATTTCTCTGTGCAACGGTCATGCTTCAAAAATTTAATTCTCTGTAATTTGATTTAGGATGGGGAAAACAAAACAAAAYGAGCAAAGCGATATAGGATTTCATTTATGTTCTGACAGGTACATTCATCTAAGGTTTACCTATAATAGCTGCAGTTACTGTACCTTTCTTTCAAAGCATTTAATGGTGTGAAACAAGTGGCAATAAAAAAAAAAATGCAGGGCCTACTTGGCATTGCTATTTGCTATTTTTACACCAGATGAAGTCTCCCCGCTGGGCTGATTGTATTAATCTGCGATTCTTTGGCCCTTCAGTCTTGATTGCTTTCTGATGCTTGCTTAGTGTAAGTGGTGATACAGTAGCTGAAATCATAACTGCTATTTAGAAGAGAAAGGAGGGGGCCACTTGAGATCAGTGGTGAGTGGCGTATTTTCTCACTTTAATTTAAAAGTTGTTYTAAAAAGCCTAGCTGCTTCTGCAATGCTCTGCTTTGAGCACAAAAAAGACAACCTGTTTGCTACCCTGACTACAGAGACGCTTTGGGGATCTCCCTTGCAATTTTTCAAAGAATTTGAAATCCTCTTTTTATCTTAAAAAAAACCCCACAAGAATGCTCTCAGTGATGGAAATACATTTTCCTTTCTGTAGTTCTTAAAGTACTACCCATCTTGAATAAAGTTCCTAAAGGCAGCATCTCAGCAACAGAACACTCCAAAAAACAACACAAAACAAGTCTCAAGTCCTAAGGAATAATTGAAAGCCTTACACTCAGGCCTGCAATGACTTTCAAGTGCCAGCTCACTTTGAAATCAATGCCCAGAATCCTTTAAGGGTCAAGGCTTTTAATCCCTGAGAGCCAGCCAAAAGTGAGCATCACAGTACAAACACGAGCTGCTCTTCTCCGCTGGGGACAGYGATGGCTGATGGATTAATCAGTACCTTACGCAACCCTCCGAGCCAGCCAGGCTCCCCTGAGACTTAGTTTTCACTTTAAAAAAATCAATAAGCTTCAGTGGTACTTTCAGATTTTCATATGACAAAAGCATTGAGAATTAATATTTTACTGTGATTAATAAGGGTAGGTAAAGGAGGGCATGTAAGATTTGGCTCCATTTTTGGTAGCCTTTCAAAGTTCAAGTAAGATCCTTTTGGCTCAGGGACAYTAAGTTACATCATGTCTTAGCTTTCTTTTTCATAATATAAGAATCTTGCATGTTGCCTGTGACTATAAGATCAATTGTTCTTTTGGCATGGGAATCATGACATACAACCCCATGAGCTTCAGGTCTAAACTCCAAGTGATGTGCYTAAGGTACTTCCCATACTTCCTCTCTGCACTAGATACCAGCAGAATAGTTCTATTACATCAAACCTTTAGACAATGAGAGAGAAAAAAATGAGCAACTTAACACCATAGTTAGTAGAAAGGTTTAACCCTCCCCTTCAACAGAGTCAGACAAATCCAGTCAGAATCCTCCTGCCTACAGAGGATATCTGAGACGACAGTGCAGTTGAAGCAACCTCCTTAATTGTCAGATAATTATCTAGTGGCAGAGGGTAATTGCTTATATAAAAGTTATGCCCTGAGGGCTAGCAGAAATCAACGTACAGCATACACAGGCCTAAATGTTACAGGCTGTTCTTGAACAAGCTGACGCCTTCYAAAGGAGGACATCAGCATCTGAAGGTCTGCTGTACTCTCGGTATTGAACAAGGAGAGGCCTGAGGCCACCCAGCCACCTCCTTACTTGCAGGGGCTAATCCTTTCAGGAGGAAAGGCCTGGAAGATCCCCCGACTCTTCCACTCACTGAGCACTGTCCAGGGATGCCTCCAGCCATGGCCTCTACTGCCGCAGTTCTGGCGCTGGGTAAACACTAGGCAAACGAGACAGCCTAGGGCCCTTCCTTTATGGGTCTAAACATCACTTGCCACCAAGGTAGCAAGGACTTCCTTCAAGCAGCTTAGCACGACTGCAGAGCCCGTGCCTAAGGACTCCCTCAGTCTTAGGGCCCTGGGACTCCTCAGGCCAGCCACAAGCAGACATAGGAAACCTGCCTCTGTGCCCTCCAGCTCGTGTGACTCCATCGGAGCAGGGATAACAAGCAGACGTCCATGTGTCCACAGGTGTGTCCACGGCCCTCCAGCCTATGAAACAGGACCTAGCCTGAAGGATTTCCCAGCATCTTCAACGACGCTGTGCTGATTATATTATGCATGTTGCTTACGCTCAGTGTTAATGCTTTGGAGGTCTTTTGTAGTTACTTAAGAAAGAATTAAGCAGATCCTAGCACATACATTTAAATGCCACCAGTTGTCTATCACTTCTCTGAAGACCACCCCTGGTTAAAACTTAAGATCCAGGTTGCTCCACTGAAACACTAGCTGGAAATTGCGGGAATTCCTCAGGCCTGCTCATCTATCCCAAAGGATATGTGTGGTCTTTCCCACTTCCACCTAGAACATGGCAGGACCAGCTGCTCCCTGGATCTTCAGGCCTGCATAGGACCTATTCTATGACTTCATCCAGAAACAGGGAGCACTAAAGTCTCTTCAAAACCCACMTTGCTTTGCTAAGGAGTGAGAGACCAGCACCATGTCACACTGGGAAGTGTTCCACAGGGTCCATATGGGGCACCAGTCACTTGCCACCTTTTCTAGGCATCCTAACTAGCACGCATCTCTGACCATGCCTTAAGTACCAGAACTGAGAGAAAAACGTGCTGGAGCTCAAACAAAGCAGAGCCTTGAAATGTTGCTGTGGGCTTAACATCCCAGCCATGTCATTCTGCTAAGCTGTGTGACACTGAGGCAATATCATTAAATTCCCAACTTTTAATATCTTAATTCAAATTAAAGCATCTTCAGCAGCCTTTATATCTGATCTCAGCCCCGCAGCTGGGGAACACTAGCAGCTGCATTATGATTCAAAAGGAACAGAGCGATAACCCACCAAAGCTGTTTCTTCTGCATGGGGATRGCTGAGTCAGACAAGTAATTGGACAATGCAGATCGATTAAATGTAACACAGTTAATAGAATTAATTTGCAAATTAGTACATGTTAGTATTTGTGCAAATCAATACATTTACAGGGAGAGAAATATTGAAGAATATTAAGGTTGTTACAATGAAACATGGWTAAATATTATTGCCAAACAGGTTCTGAAGATGGCAGTTGCCAAGTGGAAGTTTAAGCGCTGGGGCTCCACTRGGTCAAGTTTCATGAAATGCTTGGGGCAGGAAGCACATTTTCTTCCTGGCTTGTATAGCATTCATCACTCTGACAACTCTCAGAGCATCATAAATAATCATTAGAGATGGGCTGAAAGTTCTGATGAGGATTCAGGCAGCTGCAGTCTTTTGCTGGAGCTGAGATATAGGCAGTCTGGTGCAAGGAAAAGAAAAGAAAGGGTTTTAAATTTGAAAGCTGGCTTAAGATAATCAGTTGGCTAAATGGCATTTAGCCCTCTCACATTTTTCCTATAAAATCCTGGAAACACGTCTGGGTTGTCAGTATTAAGGGACGCACACCTAGACTAGACAAACATGTCCCAGGATGTTCAATATTTGAGACAGCTCCATCTCCTCAAAGACAGAGTGTGCTGGGAAATGCCAGTATCGCTGTTGTGTAACAACAGCCTTCATGGGAAGGCTGAAAAATGTTTGGGATCTAAGTAAAATGTTTTGGGTATAAGCAATGCAGCTAAAGAGGACTAGCAGCTACTGGAGCACCAGTGATCCCAAGATGAGTTAAGATGCTGAGCTCTAAGGCGTGTTTGGTCAGAGCAAAATAAGGGGCAGTTTAAATAYGGAGGAACAAGTGTAGGGTTCCCCTCACTGTGACAAGGAGGAAAACCTTCATTTATTGACCAGTCTGGGCCCTAACAGTGTAACCACGGTGTCAAACACACATACACATATATATATGTACACACACACAGATATATATATGCAGCGGGGTGTGTGTGTGTGTGTATGTATATACATATATGAAGGAGACCATATCATGGCTGCATCAGTTTAATACATGGTGCCTGTCTGGAATATATATTACTATAGAAATATATATTACTACAGTGCTCAGTTGATAAACAGCATCAATTTCCCTATTTCTTGTGAACTACAAATATTGAATTTGATTTTTAATATGAATAAATCTGTAGATTTCATTAAATCTCTGGTAATATATACTTGCTTTGGATCTAACCCATCGATATTATTTGCACAGGATTTCCCCAGTAGTGCAAAATTTATAATAGTTATAACAATTTATTTATTTTAATGGGACTCATTTATATTCCATTTCAGTGACATTTTCCTGCAGGACAAGGACTCTCAGGTTTAGAAAAGCTTTTGTAAATAACTTCTCTGCAAGGAATTTCAGTTCACAGGAAAACAATGGAGCTGTCAGGGATGCAAAAGGGCCCCAAGAAGGGATTACCTACGACATTTTTACTGTGTAGGTAAAACGTCACAAGTGTGCTATAGCACTTGTCTGAGAGGAATATATTAAACTCTTAAATATTAAAGCAGCCCTAACAGTTTTGCTGAATTATGCATGACCAAACCTGGCCTAGCGTTGCATCAGGTCCGTCAAACTCGGAGCCTCCCAGCTCGCAGTCACGCTTTGTCAGGTTTGATGGGGAACTGCTTAAACACAGTATCAGRGCAGGAGTCCTGGGGTTGCTCACCAGTAAATTGGAATCGATAAATACTGTTGGCCTTCCAGGAAAATCCAAGGAAGTAACTGGCTAGGTAGATTTCCAGTTATTAAGCCCCTGGTTTTGTTTTTGAACTCTAATTCTTCATAACTGCTGATGAGAACCTGGCCAGTCTTTACAAACACTATGGTCTGCTGCTTTTTGCATGCAGGTCTATGATATATTTTTTCCCAACACAGCAACGGCTGAGAACCACCCWGTTTTCTGCTGCATGACTTGGGCCCTAGAGCAAATCCCAGCAGTCCGGCCTCCTTCTCCCTGGGCCTTTAGTTATCTCACCAAAGGCGCTTCCAACAGTGGCCTGGGACTCCCTCGCAGCGATCCCTGGAAAGACTGGTGCTACGAGGAGCATCAGCGTCTCTCCCCACATCCTTTACAGCTGGTGGGGCATCAAGAGGCCTTCCCTCAAACCTGCTCTTCTGACTGCCCTCCCTCGGTGCTCAGCCTCCAGCTGACGTTGCACATGGCAGGAAAAGACAGACGTGAACTGAGCGATTCAAGTTTCTAAATCAACAGACAAAAGCAAAGYCCCTCCATTCAAATTGTCATCAACTGAAACAAACGATGTTTCAGCTTTAGACCAACTACATTGCCGTTATGGGTGGCTGAAGAGCCACCCTGTTGACTGACGGGCCATCATCCAAGCAAGATTCAAATCCCACTGATGGAATCAAGGCTTTGGTCCTGCTGCACAGTCACAGCAAAATGGGAAAATTAAAGTTACGGATCAGAGTCTGTTAAAATAGCATGTAGCACAGGGAAACAGCCTGGGGACCTTTGCTTCAAAGCTCCTGATCAGGACATGCTAACCAAGCACAAAACAAAAAACCCTGGGCTCTGGGAAACTTCATCCAGTTTGAAAGAGGGCTCAACAGGCCAGAGTCCAGAAAATCGCAGGGCCCAGAACACATATCAGTCTTAYAGCGAGTCAAGTCCTGTCAGATCATGAAAAGAAACAGAACCAGAAGATTGACAGTGTGTTTTTAGGGCCTTTGACCCTGGCATAGCTCTAATTAGATGTCACGGAAACGTTACATATACGAGAAGGCATCTATATAGGCAGTAAATGATGTGCTGAAAAAAAGCCTTGTTTGTGTAGTATTCCCCAGAGATCAGATACCGACTTTCTTAATAGACTGCAGAAGGGAGTGCCCAGCAATGCAGGGTAGCCAGCGTGTGGGTGAACCTTCCCTTCAGGACAGCGAGTTAYATAATTCAGCAACACGCCGTCCCGCGTGCACGCTGGTTGCTTAACCGCCGCTTTACCCAAAGTGCCCCGTGTTGCTGAAAATTTCACAGTTCAGTGCACAATAAATTGATTCCTTTAGTAGGTCAGCCCTGGCAAAAGGCATTGATTTAAGCAGCTTATCCCAACATATGACTAAATACTATTTCTAAACTGCGGCTCTTTATGCTCTCGCAGAAGATGGAGCCTAATGCAGCGCCTGACTCCTGTTGACACACACACAAAGAGACAGGCACTCTGGGAGCGTAACAGAGCAAGAAGATTGGCTTGTGTTACTCGGYAGCATTTAAACAGAACACCAAATGTTGTTTACTTCCTAATCTGCCTACAAAATAYAAAGACCTGTGGCTCTGGGCTATTTCAGAGAGATAACACGAATGACTCACTTGAGTTGTACATTGACCTCCAGCACTGTAAAGATGCATTTTACACTGTTTTTAAAAACAATTAAATTAGCTTTTTGCAATTGTCTTGAAAAATGCCTAAAACATATTTAGGGATTTTCATGACACTTCAAACAGAGCCCCACACACCAGACGTGTCAAATCTATCACATTTGGCCAAGACATACATTATTTGTTGTTTGTCAACATATCCCTAATAATCAATCACACCCTCTTACAGGCCTTGTTCTTTGCAAGAGAAGCTTCTCAATTCATATTGTATCTTATTTGACCATTCTTACTACTTTCGGATTACATTAAATATTATTGATGTTGATGGATGCAAACTATAACCCTACAAGCCCTGTCCAGATACAGAACTAGAATCTGCAAACGGTTCTTACCTCCTAAGTCGTGAGCTGAAATCAGATCTAAACTCCCCCAAAACATGCCCAAGATATGGCACCATAATGGAAGGTGTCAAACTCCCTGCAAACACAAGCCACAGCTCCTCCTTGCCTCAAGGAATCCACATACAGGATCCATAATAACAGATCTCTTCTTTCCTCTTTTCTTCAGTCAAAATCCGTGACAAGAAAACGCTTTTTCCTTTCTCTTACCTCCCTTACTGCTGTGTGCAATCTCACTTCAGCAGAACAAGAACCAATGCCCAAAACACCAGGAAACTACTTTGTGGTGGATCTCAACATTCATATCAAGACTGACATGTTTTCTAGAAACTCAAACACATTCTGCTTAAATGCAAATCACTCACCTCAATAAACAAAACTAGYTGTAATTAAATAATTTAAAATGCATCTGAGATTTTCTTTAGATAGATTTTCTTAGGTTTTTCTTTTGGATAGATGGGTTCATTTTGAGCAAAAATTCTATGAATGTCTGAATCTGAAGGAAATCCCAATTAGTGCCTATATATAACCAACCTGCATTGGTTCACTGAGATTATCAGGAGAAAAGGGAAATATTTATCCTTTATCATTCTTATCTTAAAGGCATTTAATGAAATACACGTAGCGCATATTTCTAGTTAACTAGCAACACTTCACTACTCTCTTTTTTTYCTCCAAGCAGAATGGTACTTTAATAATATATTTCCAAACATTTCCACTTTTTCTTTGGTAAATGCACTGAGGATGGACTGACCTGCACAACCACTGAAATATAGACTCAAGCAATTCTTCACATGTATGCCTGTTCACTGCTMTACACATAGGAGGGGAAAACTGCAAGTGGCAATAAAGAATATGAATTTAATAGAACTCTAATATACAGTGTAAATTTATATTTGTTATTCCCATCAATGTATTACAACAATAAATACAGGAAATACAACTGTGATTGCCCAGATTTAAATAATAATTTTAAGAGATGGCAAACCTTGGTGCTGAAGATTTGATGCAAACCCTACTGAATTACGCGAGTCTCCTTAGATTCCAATGGGCTTTGGCAGAGTGCCTTGACRATATTAAAATCCAGTTGTTATTAAACACCACATTCAATACAACCTTATGGCAATGCTATAATTTGTTCATACGCAAAAGTAAGGTCCAATCCTGTTGCTATTGAAGGCTGCAATACAAGTTCAGTAAGAATAGGTCTGAGTTATCCATTTTTAATTGCACTGTATACAGGCATTGACAGAAGAACACAATACAGTATTCACAAAATTAAAGCAGCTTCTATGAAACCTACATAGAAAAGCAGCACAGATTCAACGAAGTAAAAAYAGTACTTCAAAAAATAAAGCAGACTTGGCAATTTTGGAAAATAATATTGAAAAAGAGACAAATTAATCGGCAAAGYTTAACAACCTAATTTCTAAGTGCACTTTATAACTCTCTTTACAAGCTGTTGTTTTCCTGGAAGATGATGATAAAAAGCCTCATTAGAACGACTGGTTTATGGTGACAGRTTTTATTGCATTTCCAGCTGTGAATCTTAAAAATAAATAAAATAATAAAACAAAAAAAAGCATACATACACACTAAAAAGGTTCCTAAAAACTCTATTTTCTTTTTTAGCATCAAAAAATAGCAACATGGCACTTCCATATATTTSTGAATATCCACAGTTCTATTTTTTAAAAAAAATAGAAGTTAAAGAAAAGTGATTTTTGTCTTAGTTTCAAAAATAATGTAAATAAACATTTAAGAATCAGATACTTCAATGGGCAGAAGGATATCTACAACGTGAAGGATTTGAGTCCAATCCTGCAAATACTTGACCACAAATACAGACTTAAGGACCTGATCAAATGATTCTGCTCRTTGGAGCAAAATGAATAAATGTAATTAAGGACTGGCAGGATAAGGCTCTTAGCTTCACCCATTATAAGCTTTTACACAACTTGTCCTAAGCTAAAAAGTATAGATACAGTATATATTCTCTATACTGATTTATACAAAAGTGGACTTCTATTTTATAGCTTTAACCCTGTTATTGCTACACTAAAAATACACATGTGGAAAAGATTTACATGAATCATAAAGGATAAAACTGAGATGCAGCCTCTGACGACTGAATTTCCACTTGAGCCATTTTAAACTGGGTACACTGTAGCCATTTGCGGAGCACGGAGGAGCTGTTGCTCATTTGTCCTGAGCCCTGCAACATCCTTAGGCTGTGATGGTTGACATTACTCTGAATGGCTTGCAGGCGTAGTTGCAGTCCAGCAGATAAATGCTGTTGGAACAATTTCAGACATTCAGTTTCTCTCTTTATTCAACACACATGTTAACATAAGTAAAATATACTGTCTTCATCAAAAATTGATTGTTGGCCATGGAGGGCTCCTCCACTGGCCCAATATCATGTTTCTTTCTTCCACGTTCTGCCCTGCAGTTTGCAAATCACYAGATTTACCTGCAGCACCTTTATTCCCATCATCAAAACTCTCGAGGGGCAAACTGCATGGGTACACCTCACTCATCCTCACAAACAGAGCCAGCTAGGACAGCCCTGCCCCACACAGGCCAACGGTATCTGCTAAGGACTCGAAACCCATCTCCCCAGTMAGGGCTCCCAAGCCTCAGCTGTCAAAAGGAAGTCTTCAAACCTAAGAGAACAACCAACCTTAGTAATAGAGGGGGAAAGGCCCTTCCACAGAACCCTGTTGGAAGGAGGGTTTTCAAAGGGAAAGGAAAAATTAGCACTAAGTACAGGACTAGTATGTCGGCTGATGATGCTTCCTGTCTGCTCACATCTGAGACCTTCAGTGCTGGRCTCCCCACTCATCAGGACAAACTACATGTCCTACTTGCAGGGAGCTGGGAAACCAAGTCTAATGACTGAGTCTCAATTAACTGAGAGTTAATTTGCAGAAATACACAACACTAGCAATAAAAGAGCAAAGTGCAAGAAACAACATACCTTTAGATTAGACTGTATCATTGGCAACCACATTGGTATGAGCTGTATGAAAAAAATATTTTGTTATTATACACAAGTGCCTGTAAAAATACTCTTGTTACTGTGAGTCAGAGAAGAGTTTATCTGACATATTTAGCCCTCAGAATGGACACAAAAAGCACTCAGCCACAAATCTGGAAATGTGTTCATTTTAAAATGATGCACATGCTTGGGGGCAGGTGACCTTCAAAGGTAAGGAAAGCTTCCCTTGTTTGTAGCAATTACTGACATTGCAAATTTCCTGTTTAAGGCAAAAAAAAGAGTTCAAAATAGAAACCTCAAAGAAAAGCAATTATTTTCCTTTTGAGGGTGTTGCTGTATGTGCAGTGGGGGAATAGTCATTCTGCATATGGTACATTCTGCATTGTACGGTGCAGATCAACAACAGGAAAAAAATAGGCAGAATTTCCTAAACACACCCTAAATATTTAAGCATTACCCACCAATTTAATAAGCCAGTAGTCATATCACATATYCATGATATGTAGGCCTGGGAACACAGATAAGAAATTTTCCAAACTGCTACACAGAGTGACAAAGCAAGGAAATGTGGGAATCCATCACTCACAGRTGATATTTATTTCTGTCTCTAGTCCTCCAGAGAACTTTTATTTCTGAGTAAGTATAACATTATAAGCTTATGGAAGGCAAASAGGCATTTATAGCAAAAGTATTCATGTTCTCCAATATTAATTTAACCACTGAGGTTATTGTTCTAAAATGTTCCTCCAAATGGCATCAAAATTTSCAATTTACCAATTATGTTACCAGGAGCTGCAAGTTAAGCCTAATCACTATTGACAACATTAGATAAAGTGCTGCTTCCCTTGTGCAAGGGATGTTAATTTTTTCAATTTCAGYGCTGTTTTGCTGGAGAATCACAGGCAGCTCTGTCAGGACTGATTACTTAGCCCACCAAATAAAGAACCATACTCAAGCCCCAGCATTTACAGACAGATGAATACCAAACAGCTGGACTGCTGCCAGATGCAGCAGGCGTGTGAGTTCTGTACAGCATTCCTTGAGTTCTCACACTACGGAAGTACTTCGGGTCCAGGGGCTTCAAGTCCCCAAGAGTTATTTTTTCGGAGAAGTGAGAAAAGGAAAGCATGCTGAGAAGTCATGTTCCACACCTCGCAGCCCGACCAAACCTCACTGAAAATTTCCTCCAGAGTACATGAAGTTCCTATGGAGCCAGCCAGCCAGCTGGTGACATGACTGGTGTCTAAAGGATGGGAAGCAAGGAGGGAAACTATGCAGAATCTCAGGGAAAAGTAGTTTTCTGGCCCAAGGTACCCCTCTGCCTCTGAATCAACTGACTAGACCTCTTGCCCCATCAACTGAGAGAAATTAGCACTTCTCACAATCAGTTCATCTCTCCATGTTCACCAAAGCAGTTAGCTAAAATAGATGAAGATGAATCACGGCCCAAAAATACCTGTTTATCTCCACTGACTATAAAGTGTGCTATGAAAAACTGTCTCATATTGATATCTATGCTGCAGAGGTCTACGGGTAGGTAAGACCACAGCCATGCTGCACCATTTCTTTCTTCCAAGGTCTGTACAGATTTAGGGAAACTAAATATTCAGCTGCAGGCTCAAGAGAGCAACACCCTCCATTCCTACTGCTGTCATTTAGATAATGTGATAAGAAAAAAATTACTGAAGCACTTGACAAGTCTTATTATCTAGTTGCCAGCAGGCGTTTTCTTCACCAACGGAAGGATACATAAAGCTAKTTAGAAAGAACAGCTGGAAGAACAGACTGCTGTCAGCATACCCATTTTGGGGGTCAATATTGTCACCTGTACCATGTAGATTCCATTGCAAATTTGGACAGGAAACAAGCTGGAGAACAGATTGGTTTCTGTGTTTTTCTGGCTCCTCAGCTCTGCTGCCCATCCAGGTTTCCAGACGCTCCCTGGCAGCTAACAGAATTGCATACAATTGCTGGGCCTCTAGAAATTATGTTGTGCTTTGCTGAGCTGCTCCCTTCACTCCTGTGGGCTCCCAAATTCCTCAGGCTGATGGGCAGCCARAGAGCAGAGCTCAGCAAGGAGCTGGACTCCAGCTCCAATGGCTCTCCTGGGAACAAGGCTCATCCGTTTACTTCAGTCCTCCTAAAGCAGAATGCTGCTCCTCAGAGAAAATATGACTCCTCTTAGAGAAAAATATAAATAATATATATGTAGATACGTGYGCATCTGTAAATGTTTGCAAAAAACTTATTCCAGCTGAGAAAGAAAACAGAAAATAGTGGAAATGGTTTCTAGSAAGGAAACTTTGTTTTCCACAACAAATGGGTAAAGATGGTCTAAAGTCAGTTTCAAAAATTGTTCCCAAGAAAAAAGGGAATGGCTCAAAGATTATAGCAAGCAATCAGACATGTCTCAATGCTATGCTCAGCATGTGTTTAATTTAGTAGCTAAGGCTAACACAGTGCCAAGAGGATAAATGCTCATTGCACCAACACAATGGGGAGATGTAAGAGCAATTGTTACTGACACAGTGAAAAGGAAAATAACCTATTTTAGTGAYGAAGACCTGAATTGTTCACCAGCCTTCTGCTGTCTCGTGTTTTAGAGRAGATTTTCCATCACTTGTCACACGAGATATGGAGGAAATAGACACCTAGGAGGGGTGTTCCATAAACGACCTGGCAACACATGATACCTCCTTATGGTAATGGATTAATATAAGATGATGTATAAAATATCAGTGTGTTAGATCACATATTATTATACACTGACTGCATTTATAAGTGAAGCTTTTCCCAGCACCTGATTCTTTAGGGAGAAAAAAATTTACTGCAACAAACATAATTATGTGACTGATAAATCCTCAGGATTTAATATTGGCTCCAAGAGGAAGTCATTTGGAATTAGTTTTGCTGAAAGATTTCACAAAGGATATTAAGAACTTCTGTTTCATATATATATATATATTTAAACATGAATATCTCATTCACTACACTATGTTCATTTGTACAATGACCCTTTCTTGAAAGCCCTATACAAAAACAGAAAATAAAAAGCGCTGAAGCGTAAACTTGTTTCTTTAAGAAATACAAGCTGCCTGAAACAAGCAAGCTGAAAAAACAAAACAGTCAACTAATATCCAAAGATCTGTCATCCTTGCAGACTTCTGGACTAGAYAAAGTTCAGATCCTCTCTATATAGATATTCTCTATCATCTTTATATCCACTGAATAAAAGGCAGTCTAAAAGCTGACCTTGTTTTAAACTATAGAGCTATCACTCATATACTGGTTACTGTGTGAATAAACCTTGCAACTCTGTGTCATCGAAGAATTTGAAATACAGAGTAAATCACTCCCCAAATCATGGCATAGACTTTCCAGATTATAGGTAGGTAGAACAAGCATTTTCACTATTAATTAGTTTTGGAAAATATAGTAATCTAGTACTACAAATCCTATAACATCATTATGAATGTATATTTTCCTGCAGGATTTCACTTTTGGGCTAAGTAAAGAGGACTTGGTCAGCCAGATTCTGCTCTCATCATCCCATCTGTTAAAAAGGAAAGCTATACAACTATCTAGCAACTCTCTGGCTTTGCCAGGTACATGAGCTTGATTCTGCAGTACCAACAACATAATTTCAACCTGATTTAACATATTATTGATAGACGGTCTGAAATGTAAGCCTTGGRCAGGTTCATTTGTATTGCGACAGGAATTTGAGCCTAAAGGTCTCTTTCCTCACAGCTTTAAAGTCATTCATCTTTATCAAAACTTGGGACATTCTTTACTACCTGGAAGAGAAGCCAAACCAATTAACCTTCTGGATAGATTAATTTGGGGGCTTGCCAGCCCATATTTCCTCCAGAAATAGCAATGATCACTTTAACATCCCAGACCAATGTAGTTTTGGTACTGCTCCAGTCATTATTGACTATAAATCTGTATTTTCACAATGAATCTGAATACTTTCAGGTCAGTTTACAACAAGACTTTCAATTTTACCTATTGCRTTTTCACTTAATGCTCAATCATGTAAGACTGAAGACTCAGAATTTTCCTTTATGGCAATAAGGGAATATATATATATATAAATAAACATATTTCAGCTAGATATAGAATGCATATAACTACTTGGTTTATTTCTATTTTATTTTAAAACTACCATCAGAATAATACAGTAGGGGGAAAAAAAAAATCTATGAAAGACTACTGAAATTTATTATTGCTTGTCTGGCTATTGCAACCCTTCATAAATCTGTTTTGCTCTGTTTTGCAGAGTGGTCCACAGGAGACTACCTACTGATCACCAAAGGATTTTCACATGAACGAAGCAGGTAGGATTTAACTCTCTACCAAAGAATAGCCTGTTAAGCATCTTAGAGGGAGGTTTACTGTTAAATAATATTCAACTATAAAACAAACATGTAGGCACATAATAACAAGAAAATCTTTGGGGTACAAAGTTTTGTTAGCAGCCTAAAAAAATCTGACAATAAGTGATCTGCCAAGAATCTGTGATAATTAAAAATACSAGAATGAACAAAAATATGGAATGCACAGGTTCTTGCAAAGAACCTGTTTAGTCTATGAGAGGAATAGAATCACTGCAAGAATAGGCTCAGAAGATCATTTAGAAAAAAAATAAGCAGTTTGGATCTCCAGTTATCATCTGGTCTCACCCCTTACTGGAGACTTTTTTTGTTATGCTTCCTAGGTTTTATTTCTGCACTAGCCTTAAACCTCAGCTTCCTCTACTTTYCATTTTTAGTGGGGAATGGAGATAGGGGAATATCTCTAGAAATTGCAACAAAAAAGCATCATCCTTAACAAAGTATTCATAATACGCACAATGCCTACCTTAACAAAGATAGTGGAATTGCACTCCTGTAAAGCCTCCATTAAGCTAATCACATGCAGACACACCATTTCTACCATCTGAAAAACAAAATTAAAATAAAATAAATACAGTGTTATGAAATAAGTCAATAAACCCTAAAAGATATCTTCCTGAGATTGCTTRGCAGTTATATTGAAGCCTTAGATGGGTATTTATTAACCAATGACATATAATATTAAGTATCACATGAATACATAAGGCACATTTTTCTTTATTTAGTTATCCCCTGATGCAGCAATACGTCTCTGTTAAATGTTTCACAGCACTTGATGGATTTTAATTCCTGTGACACATCAAAACAAGTTGTCTTCAACTTCCTTCCTTGCAGACCTCATAAATCCTTTTACATGCCTTTGCTAGGTACTTCTCATCAATCACTGTATCAGAAAATGATATTTTTATTTACTGAATCCCTTGAAAAATTAACATGGCCACAAAAATCATCTTCTTTTGCTCCCCACCAAAAGACAATTTATTGTCCTGAACTGGCAGMAAGTCCATGAATACTTCTTCAGTTTTGTACTATGAATTATGACAGATGCAAATACCAGTTACTTGGTAGCAAATAACATTTTATCTTTTATATKATGTAAATGCACAGGTATAACAGGACATATACCCTGAGCCAGAAGTRACTCTCTACAGTTCTGGTTTAAACTATGTGCAAATTCCCCTTGATAATAATAAACTTAGCTTTTATGTAGCGCTTTTCATCTTCAAAGTGCTTTACAAATACTAACTAATTAAACTTCACAACACCCCTGTGAAATGGGTAAGTATTATTATCTGCATTTCACAGAGCACTAGCTGAGGCACAGAGTTTAATAAGTTGCACTGAAGCTACATAATGAGAAACTTTTAGAACAGGATTAGAACTTGGGATTTCCAGGTCATATTTTTGTCCTGAGGCTTGACATTTCCCTGCATCTGACTGAAYGGTTAGAAGAGTTGGGCATAATTCTTCTTCACTCAGTAGGAGCTTCATGAACCATGAACTGTTCATGTTCCCAACTGTGGCTAGTGAACCCCAGAGAACTCACTAGATGTCAAAGGCTAAAAACTTATTCAAAGGCAGTTTTAGATAGTCCTTGCCTGATATGTAGAAGACATGAGACAGCAACAGGTTTAGAAGTTATCAGCTGCAGCTCATGCAGTTATTTTTAATGTGTGTGGACAAATGTTTCACACGAGTAAAGGGAAATTACAAAACCAATTACCATATAAAGACTGGGTCTCCATTTAAAACAGCAAAAACCAAGAGCAAAAAAAGAGCAAAAATCCTTAGAGGACTTCTCATCAGAAGCCAGTATCAGATTCTACAGAATCGAAGCTGCTGGCTACCATTTCAGCTAAAGCCAAACATTCCTTAAGGTCCATTAGTGCTAACAGGGTTGTCCTGACCTTCTAGGAAGCAGATGCCCATGAGAAACAAGTTCTCAACCCTAAGCCTGCAAGCATAGAGAACCATTAGTCAATGGGAAGCAAAGGTAGCAGCTGTGCCAAGGCTCCCTACTGTACAAAGCTGCTCCAGCAACACTGAGCCATTGAAAAATGAATACTCAAAAGTTTACTGCTAAAATTAGCCTAGACAACTTCTGAATGAACTGAACATTTCCCTTTCAAATATTACCTTTATACATATGCCCTTGAAAACATTCATTGCTTTTTTTTTTTTCCGGAAACATTTACATGACTCATTTCTGATGGGTAACCAATGGGTTATGAGCAATCAACAGCCAGCTTTGTGTGTTTTTTTTACTGAACAGGAATGCATCCTGCAGTAAAAACAACATTCAGATGGCTACTGACTAAAATAGGTCAAAAATATTTAGYTGCTCCCATAGGCAGAATATAAGAAACAAGATGATTCTTTCTGAAGAACTGAAATATATTTAAAATGACACCTGAAGTAGGGAGTCCCTGCACCAAAAGCAATGGCTGTAGCTCTTGAACATCAAACATCAAATTCAGGCCACTGCAAGGTTGAACCATAATTAATTAGCTTTTCTTTTCACTTCTCAAAAGCAAGAAAGTTGCTTTATAAAGTTATTGTGTATTCTGTTTAAACACTAACTCAGAGGGCTTGGTTTTATTTCAGTCCTTATTAACTCTGTACACAGCATGCGACTCACCACTTTGTTATGCGCCATTAACTGAAGGATGCTAGGTGTCACCCGGCTCCAGAACTCCAGTGCTGTGAGGATTGCTGTAAAACTAAACTCATTCTGATTCTGAACTGTTGGAGCTACTGCTGTTTGTTCACAATACACTGTCCAGAGCTGGGCAAATATAAAGGCGTGGAAGAGGGAACACATGTGCAGAACGGACGTCTGTTGAAACAGAAAGAAAAGAAGAAAATGTCTCACACAAATAAGTGAATGGGGTAGAGTGCACTCTTCTGTTAAGACTCGCTTTGAACAAAGAATTCCTCTCTAATGTGCTCCTAATGTACAACCCTGCTGCTCATTTTCCAAAATGCTTTGCTCCCATTATGAAATGGTAAGTCAGACATATCCAAAAACATCTTTTCCATGACCATCTTTTCCATGTTC
Organism: Eudromia elegans; assembly: GCA_003342815.1. Classification (NCBI taxonomy): domain Eukaryota; kingdom Metazoa; phylum Chordata; class Aves; order Tinamiformes; family Tinamidae; genus Eudromia; species Eudromia elegans. The sequence continues at coordinate 6,564,802 of PTEX01000006.1, forward strand.
TTTTATTTATAGATCAAAAACGGCACTTGGAAACCAATACTCTCATGCAATGACACCGAGGTCAGCCCCTTTAAAGAAAAGGTGAGTTTCACAAAAGAGCTTCTCCTCAGGGACTAGAGCTGAGACTTCCTTGATTGAAAGCTCCCACTGCAGCCTCTAGAAGACCAGGGAGGCTCTGTCAYGTATGACTCCATTTCAAAGAAGGCTTAAAACTTCATTGAAGTTTAATCTCCCATAAGATCCTCAGACAAATCGCTAAGTACAAACTAGASGTATAGTCAGTGAGGTGGGCTGGAAACTGGCTGAACTACTGGGCTCAGAGGATTGTGATCAGCAGCATGAAGTCCAGCTGGAGGCCAGGCACTCATCGTGTACCACAGRAGTCAATACTAGGGTCAATAATACTTAACAGCTTCATTAATGACCTGGATGATGGCACCGAATGCACACTCTGTCAGGCGATACAGAACTGGGAGGAGTGGGTGATGCAGCGGAGGACACGTTGCATTCAGAGAGCCTCTGAGAGGCAGCAGAAATCRCCAAGGAGGAACTTCAAGTCCCGTCCCTTGGGAGAAATAACCCCAAGCACCTGTACAGAAGAGGCTCCAATCCCCTAATAGGAAGTTAAAATACATCATCCTACATCCATTCTTTTCATTTTTCAGCCATTATCCAGTCACAAGTCAGAGATGTCGTCTCAATTTAAAAGTGCAATTGTGATTCATACTCTACAGTAGTGCAATTGCACCAAACATTGCAATGGTTGCTTGGTAACTAGAAAGAGGTATTAAAATAAAATAAAAWAAAATAAAAWAAAAWAAAAWAAAAWAAAATAAAATAAAATAAATAAAAAAAAAAAAACACCAACACCACACAACCTGGGAAGTATCAGTCCTGGCTAGGGGAGGCGAGTGAAAGCGGCATTCTAAGTACTGGGCAAATCCACATTTAAAAAGACCTTGTTTAGCATCAGAGTGATATACACAGAGATATATATATAGATATATATAGAGATATATATATATAACATATGTGTATGTGTATATATATAAAAATATATCTGTGTTGAATTACTGTCACAAATAACTTGGAATTTGCAATAACTCTCCTTGTACAAAGCACCTTCAGAAAAAAAAAAATGCATAAATTATTGCTGCAATGTTGCTTTTGCTCATGGAGAAGTGAATATTCCAATATTGGCCTGCTTTAACCTGGTTGGATCTCTCAAACATTAAAAAAAAAAAAAAGCTCAACTTTTTAGAAGCATTTTACTGGATTACTTCAGAAACACATTCTGGGGGCTACTGTGATGGAAGTATACCCAATTTTAAGCAGGACATTAGCTTACAAGAGATTGTTTTGTTAAAATTTATGAAAGTTCAAAAATTCACATCCAAATAAACTACAAGATGGTAATAAATGTTTTGAATAATAAGGTCAACATTTATCACATCTCCCCTCAAATACGGAATCCCTTACCTTCGATTGCTCTGGAAACCCAATCAGAATAACAATAAGGTGGTCTGCAATTTGCGAGCCTGCATCCAGGGGAATAGGCATGCACGATGATGGAGAATTCGGACAGACAACGTTGTGTGTCAAAGACCCCAGGAGCAGCCACGACAGCAAACGAATATGTGAGACACATTCTATGAACTCTTTGGGCCTGTKGAGAAAGAAGGTGTTTTATCAGCTGTTACCTTTTTGTTTTTCTACAAAACCGAAAGTCTCTTTAAGCACACTATRCAGATGCTGTCTCAGTGCCTAGAGGTATGAAGATTACTTAGTCATTTTAATTCATAGATAAAGGATAAAATATTTTAGATCAAGAAACCACGACTGGGCCCACAAGCCTGGGACAATGTTGGGACAAGAATACAGGTTTGTTGAAACAAAGTCCAGTGCTTTATACTGAAGATACTCCTCTGTTCATTAACACAGTGAGAGATGGGACTGTATCTTGCCTTCTGTTTCAGTATAAAACAATTCAGTTTAGGATTTTTCACAGTGAAAAGAGTTAAAAGCATGTCTTCAAGAGCAGGATTTCTCTCACCTGACTTTAACCAGGTGAAGTCAGTATTATTATTATCACACACTTACATGCTTTTATTTATGCTTAGTAATTTCATTAGGTATTTTCACTGCACTCTATAAATCTATGTTCTTTATAATTTTATATATATATGTATATATCCACAAACACATTGCTTTCACTAACGGTGTCTACAACAGAGTTCATTTCCATTGTAGATCTGCTGATCCACAATCAGCTCTTTCCACAATAATTCAAGTCAACAGAGTTAATTCTCAAGTCCCTTTAACCTCCACCTAAACRAGGCACTGAGGAACTCCTCAGGAAACTGGGATCTGCCTATCAGCTGTTTCAATGTCCCACTGCCACTACCCCTAAGCGTAGGTCCTATCTAAGCAACGTGGCAATAAATGCAGAACTCTGATGATTTCAACTCATTCCAGTATTCCTTTTGGTGGAAAGGTGTTCTTACCCTTGTTGCATTGCAGAAGGAGGATGGTACAGCCAAGGCAAGTATCGGATCACAGCTTTGTTGTCTCTGTGGTTTCCTCGTGTAATTTCCATAGCAGCAATCTGAGATAAACCAACTTTCAGATGCCCACCAAACGTGTCTTCATGCAGTGGCTGTGAACACGTCTTCATGTGGCTCTGCAAAGCGAAGATTCTTTAACCGGAAAACTATGTCATTGGATCTAACTTTTACCAAGCATCAGTTTAGCCTGTTACCCTTCAAACCCTTTTTCAGAGTCTCTAATTCTATTTATGAAGTTATGGAACAAAAATCAAAAACAGATTTACAACTTCTCCAGTGCCAATATCCATATTGGCATTATGAGGCACTCTTTCCACAGAGGATCACGTTTTCAAGGGCCACACAAGAGAACTGTGCAAAATGCACARGCACTCTTTGTGTCAGCAAACTCAACACCTGCTGAAAACAAACTAACAGAGACACTTTAACCAAAGATCACAGAATCCAACCAGCACTGTGTATGAAATGTCTTCTCTGTGCAAGATTCTTTTTATGCGTACAGAAATAAATATCACCCATTCACCAGAGATATGAATATTTTGCACTATTCATGCTACACAAGTGTATTTAAGTCCTGAAAATGTGAAAGCTACCAAGACATCTACAAATATTTATACCTTGAAGGATAATTTATTATTCTATTTTGTCAAATCTAAGAACTATTTCATGAGTGCTTCTTGAAATATTTCTAGATTTGTAGTTGAGCTAACTGCATTATCTTGTGTTACAGGAGCAAGAGAACACATGCTGAGAGCATGTGCTTGCTTAAGGGAAAGCCGTATGCTTTGCACAAGAAAATCCAGGTCATCAATTATTAAATTATTATAACGTGTCACAAATGAGCAAACCTATAATATTTTACAGCAGAGGAGTAACTGTCCTTGGCAAATTGTACTATGACAATCATTTACTTGAAGTCTCTTTCAAGAGGAAAAATAAAATGTATGTATAAATATATATATACACACACACACACACACATATATATATACACACACAGATATACATATATATATGTGTGTGTGTGTGTGTGTAATCAACAGGAATGTCACCTAGTCTCCCAGCTATAGAGAGGCAACAAGGATAGGCAGGCAGGCAAACAAATAAACTTTGCTGAGCTTTCAGAAATTAAAATGTTGTTGCAAAGGGGGAAGACATAATGACCACAATAGAAATAAAGTCGAAAGCGATTGTCTTGAGAAGTAACACTTATACCTTGCTTATTGGTATGTAAGATATTGGTTAATATTGGTATGYAATATTAATATCTTGGTTAACAGCATGTAAGGCTATAATAAACATCTCTTTCACAAAAACAGGATGCAGACACTCAAGATATTAGAAAAGAGTAAACAGCTTCAGTAATTAACTGTTTCTGTTCACTGAATTTGTAAAGTTTTTTTTTTTACATATAAACCATGAAATCTAACATTCTATAACATTTTGATAACAATTTTTGAACTTTTTATTCTTTTCTCTACGAAACATCACTCAGAATCTGAAAGATTCTGTTGTAACAAGCTGTCTGGYTGTTACTGGTCATATAAATCACACGATATTCTTGTCAATTTGCCAGTTCAGATACTGTAGTTAATATTTGCAATAAAAAAAAATTATRCAACCGGATAAACTTAGAATTCACTTTCTATGACACCTGTGTTAGTAAGACAAAGAGACTAAGCAATTAAAATAACATAAAAGTGTATGAATCCAGATGCTGCAAATTTGCTTGAAATTCCAACTATTTGTGAAGATTTTATTTATAAATTATGGTAGTATTTTCCCACCTACACTGGAGCCACAGAATTAATTTATTTTAAGATGCCTACTGGAATGCAAAACAAAAGGTTAAGATTTCTCCAAWTGTAGCAGTCTTAGTGAGTAAAATCTGCCTTTTCATTTTGCAAAGACAGTCAAGACTTATTTTCACAATACATAAAATTGTAGTCATTTCTACTCTCCTAAAGTGCTATTCTTTGTCAGATTTCTGTACTATATAGTTGATTTAAAACCACGTAAAACTCAGATTAGTTCAATTCTGATTGAATTTTAAATGCCTTAACCTACATATTTTGGAAGCCTGATGTCTAATTTTGAAATATRAAAGAGAAGAACCAGGAAAAGTCATAGTTTGTGTCTTAGCTATATCCATGAGTAAAAATGTAACAAAGAGCAGGAGAAACTACCATCTGATTAGACTTAAGCACTGTAAAAGAATTTATAAAAATCAGACCACAATTCAGTTCAAAGGAGAAGGGTCAACCATAAAAAGTTTGAACGGCAGACAGCTTCCTACAAAACCATTTTATGTTAAAGAGAAGACACCTGCAAGTATTTACAAATAAAATTGTCCCCCTTTCTGTTTTTAGTCAAATGTGTGTTTTTCTATGGAACTGGCAAACCAGATGTCTCTCTCATTTATGATTCATGCGCCAACCTATTTTGAAAATGATTCTGAAAGGAAAAAGAAATGGGTGGMTAACTTTAAAGGATAGAGTGGAAAGGGAATTCAATTCAGCTGAAAATGATTAATTAGTTCATGCTTTGAAGTAAATTTCTACTCCAGCACAAGATGCTGTTTCCCTTCTTGGAGATTTTATTTTTTTATTAACTCAATGGGATTCAAGACACATGGTCAACAGGATATGGACTTTGGAAGGATATCTTTTGCAGTGAAACACTGTTACTTCAGGTTTCCAGTTTCCTGGGGATTCTTCCTCCTGTGTAATAAGCATCATCATCTTGCAATAGAGTCTCCTTGTGAGGAGGGAMACAGGGGTTGAAGCAAGGAGGGATTGTGCCAGATAATCCCGTAACGTAAAAGCTCTAATATAATTGGTTCATAAATACGCTGGAGTATCCACTACAGGTTGTCATTTACTCTCTCTTGCCCATGACAGAAGGTAAGGAATTAATCTGTGGCGTGAAACACTCCAATGCATCACCACTGATTTTCAGATGAGAACTGGCACAATACAAGAGGCATTGTTCTGGAGAAAAAACATGCTCTCAGGAAAAGAGACCTCTACTAGCAGATGCAYGCTGCATTAGGGAATAACAGCAGCTCTACACGTTAGGGTCCAATGTGAGAGCTTGGTCACAGAACTTGCCTCGAAGACCATGTACGTCAAAGCCCGGGCATGAAAGTGATGGCAATACGATTCTTCCTAGCTAGAAATGAACRAGTTTTTCCCCTCTCTCTGTGAGCTGAACTTTACATCACGTACATGTAACTTAGCAGCCACTTGACTGTGCCCAGTGATGAAATGACCTCTCTCTCAACTGATGAACTTCCCCTTGAATCACCAAGTTCCTTCTGTACAAACACCAAAATCTGCTGCCAGATTTTAGAAYTGGCATCTTTGACAAACTGTCTTCTGTTTCGGAAGGTCCTTCTGCCGTACTCCTAAACCATCAGTTTGTCTTGCTAGCTCTGCAGAAGTTATAACAATCAAAGCCTCTTTACGTCTTTACCTTCCTTTTATGTGCTCAGTAAAATCAATCCTTGTGCAGACTGCCAGTATACAGAGCAAAAGACTAAGGTCCAACTTTGGTTGACATTGAGAAGTGATATTGTCTACTATTAAGTGTCTATCATTAGAGAGGTGTTTTCCCTCTACACAAAGCAGGGCTCTAAACACTGCAGTTTCATCTTCAGATCATTCCTTAGTGAATATTCAGCTTCAGATGGCACGAAAAAAATACCTAATGGGGCAGAGCTGTTCTAAATAACCTAAATAACACTGCCCCCTACACAGCATTATTTCAGCTAACACATCAATAGCTGTCCGTCAAATTACTTTAGTTCTTTATTTAAGATATTAACAATAGCTGAGACTTCATTTGTGATTGAAATTGCTCCTTTTCTAGTCTGAAGTATTTCCAGTTATACCGCAGCAATACGATCTAGCCTCACTCACTTCTGAACATCTTCCCTCAAGACTTTTCATTTTGTTGCTCATTTTGTTAATTTAGGAGATCATCAGTTCCTTGTCTAATAGAAATGCCCAATTTTGACCAGGTAAGTATTAATTAGTGTTCTCAGGAAATTTATTCCTATATATTTTATGCTAACAGAAATATTTTCCTATCAATCCTCTTAACACTTTGACATCAAACTAATACTCAGGAACTAAAATGCAGTTCGGAMTACACAGATAGCTATCAGTCAGTTTTCCCCACCTCAACAGAATATTACAAAAACAGTAGCATCTATAAGGAAAAGAACTAATCTGTCAATTAATTCATTTTAATAAACTCTGAACTTCTGTCTGAAACAAAGAATGTCTTGTTGGGCATGTAACAGATGTAGAATTTCTCTAGAAGAGTGGAATTAGCCAACCGGTAAGGAATTTTATGCTTGGAAGGGTTATTTTTAACATGACTACTTCTCACAAAAAGATTTTGGTATGACATTATCTTATCATCATCCTGCACATTGCATAAAACATYTGCACAGTGCCTGCACTTTTATTCTGTGCTCCCTATATTGAAATTAGCATCTATTTCAACACTGCACACGCTACACTTTGCCTGTTCCKGAGAACTGACAAATCTGTAACAGTACTAACCTTAAAAATATATAAAAACAAGCAAATAAACAAAAAAACCCCACACATTGTCAGTCATTCTCAAGATTTCCAAAGGATTCTTCCAAGGAGATTAACTACAGAAAATATTAAATGTGTGCTCATAACTAACCTTTAATTTGGTTAAGGTATGCATATCTGCAATGAAATCCAGCACCTCCCCAACATATTGCCTCATGCATTCCATCGCTGCTGTTCCACACTACAACACAAAAGAAACACCTTTAATCAAAGGATTTTGAATATATTCATGTTTTCATCTTTGTCTCTTGTCCACGAGAATGCTGTTTCTTGTCTATCTCAAATTACTTACTGCCTGCTCTAAATAGGAATATGTATCCTTGGATCGTGTTCTTCTCAGTGATTTGTCTTCCTTTCTGACAACAGTACACAAAAACTAAAAATAAAACAGTCACACTAGCTGCACCRTGCATTATAAAATATTATCATCTGGTACAAAAATAAAAGATTATCTGATGAAATTTGTAATAATATCCTTAATGAGTATCTCCTATAATTTACGCTGGTCCAGAACCAAGCCTTTTTTTTTTTTTTAAGTCAATGAGAGTTTACCAGCTCAGTTCCTTTAAGCACCTGAGCATTTCTGTGAGTGACACTAATTAGTTACAATCCTGTAAAACAAAACTAAGTAACATGCACAGATGTCCTTGTACTCACATGATTCACAATGGAAAAACAGTCTAAGTGCTGTCTTCATGTATATTACTAACACACATCACTGAAATTTTTACGTGTAACTTCTTTTGTTCTTAACTAAAAAAACTTCTGTGATATTCCTGAGCAACATCATTACAAACACATTCTCTTAACAGCACTCAGGTTAGTTGCAGTTTTCAGAGGATGACAAAGGCAGCATTTGCATGATTCTTACTAAAATTATTTTCACTACTCCCAATTTTAAAGGTAAACCTTCTATGGCCATACAGGTAAACAGACACCATAAAAATGCAGCTTTTTTCCTCTCACTATTTTACTTCTACACATGTTCACTAGCCACATCTCCAGCAGCAAAGCAACCATGAGTACTCGAAGCCCTGCATCCCTACTTTAAGCCAATAGTTTTTTTTGTCAGGATGGAGTCAATGACTGGTACCTTCCTTCCCTGTTGCCATTTTATTGAGGCATTCAGTTGGTCTCTTCCCCACATCTGGCCTTCCATAGATCTCTAGCACAGACCTGGGCTACACTCAGYCATATGTTCCACGTGGCTAATTACTAGCGATAGTAAGGGCAGCAAGACCACGCTAAGAGCTTTTCAACATTAAAGAAGAAAGAAGCATGTCAGCTTCTGCCTGCAACATACCTTGCCAACCAAAGGAGAAATGAAAAGGAATGAAAGTCCAACTGATGCAAAATAAGCTTAATAAAATTTATTTTTTAAAATTAAAAGGTATGAGATGAAGTTTGATTCATTACTTACCCCAGGCAGAGAGGCAATCATCTGTTTATGCAAGATTGTTGATTCAGCCAGTTTTGTTCCAGCATCTGCACACACAAACTAAGAAGAAATTAAAGATGAATTATTTTTGGAGAAACTTTAAGACACTACTAAGTTATTTATGACTTTATTAAGATCACTTGAGATCTTTTCTTGCTTATATATGTGGCAATTTGCCTTTACAGCTCTCTTACTTTATAAACAGCCTAGTTTGTTCACTATTATAAAAATAAGTTAATTTTAATGAAAAAGAAATTTAATGTGCCTGATTAACATGTATATCCTGTGTGGGAGCAATTTGAAGAATATTATATAACAGATATTCTGTGTGAGTACAAATATATAGCTTTGCAATTGTTTGGATATATCAAGTGTTCTTCTTTCATTTAAGTGTAAATCAAAATAGAGGAGAACACCAMAACATGCAGTGTTCTCTACTGTGGTACTACAAGCCAGGCAGTCATTATCTTATCTTTAATTTCAGCATGTAAAAGAGTTTTCCTTACTGACTTCTGTTAGGCAACTAAGTCAAATTGAAGGACAAGTGTTTACCAGTCAAATCCCACCGTAAAAAACTGACATGGCCTTAAGGATTTTTTTTTTTTTTTTTGCATTCTCAAATGAGGAATTTTGGATTGATTAAACTGCCTTGTAATCCTTTGAAGTGGTCTTGGACTGAAGTATTTAAAGAGTAACGCAGAGAAGTTGTTTTACGCTATAATTCAGGAAAAGTCAATCATCATGCACTGGAAAACACTGTATCAGGCTGCATCACTGTATCTATCAAAGAGGAGGATGGTTGCTATATTATTTGGTGGTCATGAGTAGAATTGAGCAATTTAGCCCAGGAGGAAAAAAAAAAATAAAAAATCTGCTCTTTGAAATTAATTTTTTAAAAATTCCCTTTTATCCTCAAAAGAAAAAAAAGGCATTTTTCCTCGACTCCATTTCTTCCCCTATTATTGAGGATATAATAAATGTTTTCAGAATTATCCTAACTACTATGTAATCTAATTGTCAGTGTTCATTTCCCTGTCAGTTGGCAACCAGTTATTTTCTATGAGTAATGTGCCAGCATTCAAAAGCAAACCAGCCTATAGAAAGCACTCTGAAATTTTGACCCCTTAAGAGGAGTGAAGAGACAATGAATGAATCTGTAATGCTGAGAACATTATGAATGATTTACATTTTTGCTTGAACCATTTGGACTGTTATGCTGGTCCTCTATCATTTAAAATTAATAAATATATATAATGGTGAGCCTATTGTAAACAATGGTACTCCATCAGGTGTGACTAAAGTAAATTTAGTAGTAAATTTAGTAAAGTAAATTTAGTAAATTTTAGTAAATTGTAAATACTAAAATTTAGTAAATTTTGCAAGGCAGGTTGCTGTTTTCTGTTTGGTGCCAAACTGCACTACAGCTGGCATTTTGGAGGCAGACATGCTTTTCAAGAGYTTGAATGGRGGTTTCAGATTTTCCTCTACGAAAGCTACCTTAACTCCTACCTCAGCAAGCTGCAGAATGAAAGACAAAGTTACTGCCAATGTGTTCTTTCCGAGGAAAAAGAAATTCATGCTATGAGAGAGAACTTCAGGACTGGAGAAAACTTACTGCCTTCCTTCCTAGCTAGAAAGTGGGTCCTAGTCACRGAATCACAGAAGAGCTGAGGATGGAAGGAACCTTTGCAGATGATCTAGTCCAATTCCCCTGCTGAGGCACCTAGAGCCAAGAATTGTGTCCAGTGGCTTTTGATTATTTCCAAGGAAGGAGACTTCACAACTCCTCTGGGTAACCTTTTCCAGTGCTCCATCACCTCACTGTGAAGAAGTGCAGAACTTCACGATTGTGCCCCCTGCCGTTTGCCCTRCTGCTGGGCACCACTGGAGAGAGCCTCACTCCACCCTCTCTGCACCCCGCTTCAGACACTTAGACCTATTGACAAGATCCACCCTCAGGTCTCCSCAGGCAGAACTGTCCCAGCTCTCCTCATATGAGAGGTGCTTCACGCCCTTAAATACTTCAGTAGCCCTCCACTGGGCTTCATGATGGGCTCAAGTAGCTCCATGATGAGTTAGCACTCGTGCCTACACACAATCAATTTATTGGATTTGGGTCTACAAAAGGGAGATAAGGCTATCGGTGGGACACCTCTGCCTCTGGAAGGCACTTTGCAGCCCAGTACACTAGCAATACATACTGCTGTGCTTTGCAGCCTTGCACATTAGCAATGGTGCTTGGGTCCTCTGCRTCCTTGGAAATGGGGGCTTCCCTATTTAGCTGCTTAAATTTTATCGTGACAGCGCAATGTAAGCACCWCTGCTCACAAATGTTACTTCTGAGTTCCAATTAAAAAAAATCTTGTTTCACTTGACACCATTACAGCTTTTTAGAATCACGTGGCCACTTTTGTTTTGTTTTGCTGAATTTAGGGTGAGACAGGATCCGTATGAAAATAGCACGGAGTAGATCTCCTGTACCTGCACCAGCAGCAGCAGATTCATGTCTGGTAAGGGTGACTTTAACTTGAGTGCCTGTAGTAACTCCAAGATGACACTGCGGGTCAGGTAGAATTTGTCTCTTTCCTACAAGAAACCATAGAAGTAAGAACGCTCTGCAATTCAATGACATCCACTAGTAAATCATAAGAGACCTATTATCTAAACTTGAGRATAAAATGTCATAAAAAAATACTTTTTTCTCCTGCCTTACAAAAGAGACGGATGTGCTTCATCATTTATTTATATGATTCTACAGACTTGATTGACTGGAGAGCAGTAAGAATATACCTGTAGTCTTCCTTTTACTTTGCATTAGAAACTACTATGAGGTTTTTTTTGTATTTCTAATGTGAAATGGATAGGCTTTATTAGACATTTATAGAGCCCTGGTGTCCAGGGTATTTCTCACTGAAGAGTTCTATAAAGGAAAAAGGGGAAAGAACTAAGGTTTCCTATAGGAGAACAAAACTGTCAATGGTATTTAGCATAATTCCCTCTCTAAGCCTGCCAGAAAAGCCCCACATTTTATCAGACTACTTCCATTGTTGTCTGTCTTAAGATAAGAGATCCTACATTACAGCAGCTTGGGCATCTATTTTCATCCATTAGACTAACAGTATTTTTCCCCTTACACAGTAAAAACCCTCTTCAATTCAGCTACCCTCACTCTCCTCCAAAAACGTTTAAAAACATATACAGAAAGAYAGGGCAACAGAGATTAGAACAAAAAGGCCAAGAACACGGAATTGTAGAGATGAAAAACATCGATTTGCAAGAGATAAGATGAGCCCATTATCCATCTTACTTTGACACTCTCTGATGTTAGGAGATAAGTCTATCGAACAAACCTATAACCTGCTACTGAAAATAGAAGCTCAAGAATTTTTCATCAGCAGTTAGGTTTATTCTGAGCTGTCTTTCTATTGACCACCATAGATCAAAAAGTACAGGAGGAATATAAATAGTGAGCCTAAGATTTAAAGCCTACTATCTTCCATCCTGCAAGTTTCACACACTCGTCTGCTTGCTTGCTTAAATYAAACATGTAACTTCTAACTCCAGTAGGGTGAGTTCCTCTTCAGTTCCTCTGTGACATCTGTAAAATGGGAAAATAACATTTGCTTCTTCCTCAGAGAGGTCTGAGGAAGTTTTTGAAGCCCATCTGCATTTGCACACAGTAGTAAGAACAATTACAAGAGGAGGACTTGGATGAGATAAACAGCTGGAAAGAAGCAAGARCTTTGGTTACAGGAGCCCAAGAAGCCAGTCAGAGGCCTTCCTCCTTAGAAAGGAGTATCTGGGTAGCACGCAGACAAGCAGAACTCTCAGGGAACAGCGAGCACCTTCAACAGCATCCACAAACATTTTAATAAAAACAGATTTCAAATATCTGCCCTTGATTTCAGAGAAGGGGCCAAAATGACAGAATTGGATACTTTTCATAGGTGGTCCGACACTAGCTTGTTAAACAAATGTCCAAGTTCTGAGTTCAAGCGCCGCTTCTGCCTGCTTTGAAGCAGGAGTTGGGGTGTGCAATCTGGTAACACATTTAGCTGATGGAATAGACTCCACTCTACAGCTGAGCTTGTCTGCTGTGCTGAGACTGTCTACGCAACTAAACTCACAAAGAGCTAATACTCAAAAAGAGAGACTATTCCTTTATGGGAATAACAAATACCAGTTCAGCTGGATCAGCTGAGCGGTGTTATGAAACCATGTCTTGAGGGGACAAGTACTCAGAGCCATGTGCCTCACCCAACATAACTCAAGATTGCCCCGGAGAGGTCAGACCACAAGACATGTGCTCAGCAACTTCTCTCCAGCAAGGCCGTAAGCAGAATGCCTAGGGAGGAAGGAAACCAGGGCAAGCGTGTATAATTCCCAATAGCACACTCACAGTCACCAACAATTTTTAGCTCTGGGAACTTCTGCACTCAGCATGGTTTCAATATTCTTCCTAATTTTCGGTGGATTTCCCTTCCACATACATGGCCACTGCCCTCTTGAATCCACATCAACTTTCAGTACAGTTTTTGGCAATGGGTTTCATGCTATTTAAAGAACTACTCCTCTTTACTTGCTTTGACCTGAGTTCCTACTAACCTAATACCTTCTACTTCTGGTACTGAAAACCCTTTCCTTCATTTGCTTTGATCCTGTTTCTTAACTCGATGCCTTCTACTTCTGGTACTGGAAAATTGCCCACTTGTAAAATGTGCAGATCTATAATACGTTCCCATCAATTCTAGCTTTTCCAGACTGAAAAGACCTAATTTAGCTGCTCTCTGCATCGAACTCATTCCACACACTGATCATCTTTGTCGCTGTTACCTGCCCATTCTCCAGTTCTACTCCATCCTTTCTGGAAATGGGGAACAGAACCATGCACAAAACTCAAGGCTCARGCAGGCCCTGTCTCTGCTAGTAAGTCTGTTGCCCCCAAGGCAGTGACCYTTCCCACTGTCATCTGCCTCCACAACCCTGAGACCGTACACAACGCAATGTCACGTTCAGAGGTCTGAGGATTACATCCCGCAAAACCCTGGATACCATTTCCTGTCAGTAACCCGATAGACTGCACAGGCTGCAAAAGCAGCATGCTAAAATTCTTGCTGAAAGTAGGAATTTTACACTGTTTAGCACACAGGAAGATGAAGCCCAAAATCAGAGTAAATGTTCTTAGGCAAAAGACCTCTTGTTTCCTGGACCATAAACAGAAGTGTTGATGCTGAAGTCAATGGTCTAGAGTCCCCTTCCTAACAAAGACTCCATACTGCTATCATTCAACTGGTGCTTGTATTTACTTGCTTTAAGAATTTTATTTTCTGACAGAAAAATGTAAATGAGAAAAAGCCCAGGGGATCCACATGTACCAGTCTGGTCCCAAAGAAGCAAGAATGCAATCCAATAAATCTTTTTTCAGCCACAATAACYAWATCTCTCAGATGTCTGCATATCYCTATTAAAAAACAAAACAAAAAAMCCAACCTGCCTTGGGACCTTCAAATTAACTTGCCAAAGATCTACACACAGAATGCAAGTTTAATGAAGTTATTTTGCAACAGGATCCCAACAAAGTTGTAAGAATAATAAACTCGGTTCTTTAATAGAATMGTGTGCTACCTTCTGAATAAGCCAGTACAAAAAGAGACAACAGCCTCCACTGCTACCGCACTGATTATAGCTGTTAAGGGGTAGGCTGTTTCAGTTTCCTTGGAAAATTTCAATAGCAAAATTGTTTCATTCCCAATTCAGTGGCACAGGGCCAACAGAACGATAGTAAAAGGCTAAGTTCAGGTTTAAGTTTCAGCAGTTTAAGAGACAAGAAAGCCAAGAAGTGTCCATTTAAGACTTCAAGAGACTGATTGGTAAATTCAAGATATAAAGATTAGAATCCACAGCAGTGATACTACTCTCAACTGAGAGATGCTATGGCAATGAAAAATCAGATCGTTCACCCAGAACAGAAACTCAGATAAGGAAGTATCAGATTGACATGACTCTTAGATCAAAGACAAAAGAAATTGAGATAGTTCTGCCACAGCCTATTAGGGAAATGTTGGAGATTAAAAAACAGGGGTGTGGGGGGGATACAAAGATTGACTGGTTRTACTGCACTGAATTGTATAAAGCATACACTGGAGTGGCTTGCTCTTGGAAACACAAAGTTTACCCCATAGCATACCTGAAAGCTGTGCCACTATGTTTGGTTCCAGAAGGCACATTACAAGACAATTCAATGTGAATAGTTTCAACACWCACAAATCATATTCCTTCCAGAATTCACTTCCTCATAACACCATCGTACAGACAGCCCACCATTTGGCTACAGTGATTCCCATGTAGAGAAACCCAGATCTCACAACTGGTCTGTTTTTCTAAAGGCAGCCATTAGTTTAGTATTTTTAAAATCAAATCCATAGTAAACTTTCAGGAATAACAGAGACAGTTATGGATACTACTCCATAGTATGGAGTTCCACTCTATTAAGCATTTTCCAGATATAAATTGCAGGAAAACATTAACTAATGATCTCATTCCTGGGTCACCAGGTTGCAGTAAACTACATCAAGAAGAGTTTTTACTAAATGGTACAATCTAAGCTTCCTATATGCAACTAAGTAGTCAAYATAACATTGAAACAGAAGCAAGTACTAAAAATATCTTTTTAAAATATGTTTTTTTAAAATATGTTTTTGAAATAATTGAAACTGTACTAGGACAGATATGACTACATCCTTATAACTGAATAGGCATTTTAAGTCATGCACAAATACCAGATGACCTCTGAAAATGAAAATTTTTGAAGTCATGAAATCATAATACTTTCTTGAGCAATGTTTTCATCAAGTTCTCTTTATCTGTGTCTATAATGAGGYTGTGACAGTCAGTGTTGTTAGTAGGCACTGAATCAACATAACTACTTGATTAAACTACATTAAATCTACTTGACACTGATGTTACCTTTGGTTACAGACTTCTACTTGAGAAATTATTTTTTTCTGCTTTATTTTCAGTTGTTTCTAACAGAAGGTATAGTCTTATCATTACCTTAGTGAAGGCTCGGTAGCACAAACCACACAGTTCTACCAGGTAGGCCAGAGTAAAAATAGCATTTTGAATTACAAAGCTTAGTAATTTTGAAAATGGCTCCAGAAGACTCTGCAATGAGATGTTTTAGGAAAAATCAATAAGTGATTGCTCAGTAAAAAATAAGCATTCCAGCTCTGAAATGCCTGAATGCAACAGCGTCATTATTTTTAGCATTATTTTTAGCAAAAATCATTTGTCCATGATTTATACTGTTTTAGTCAAATACCTGCTCCAGCATTTCTATTCAAGATTATAAGATAAATTAGAAGCAAAATATCAGCAAATAGTTTTATCTCTGACACAGTGCTTATGAGATATCAGAGAATCTGTAATATTATGCAGGAAAATCACACATTGGCAATAACAGGATTGTACTAGCCAGAACACTCACAGTATGTTGCCTATTACAGGCGTTCTTGACAGACAATATCAAATCTTTAATTAGATGTATACTCATATCCATGCAAGAAAGGAATTCCACTCACATTTTACTGTAACCTAGATTGCAAACCTCTTACCATTCACCATAGGGTACTGGACTGCACACATAATACTTGCTTAGTTGGGAGCTAGGAATGCATTTGTAGAACAGCACAAGCTGGCTAAATCCGAAGCAACAGAGTCGCATCTTCTTTGGAACTTACCCTGGTGGCACTAGTGGTTGGTATCTTCAACAAGCAAATCATGATTCTTAAGCTGGAGTCTAGAGAACACTGTGAACAGATTTAAAGGCAAGGGAAGAAAGAAAAAAAAAGAATTAGTGCATTTTTGTGCACATCTCTTGCTTTTAGTGAGGACAGTTATGAATAAGMTATGTATAAGCCATGAATAAGTAGTCTGAAAAATGCTCCTTGATGATTGATCTTTATTTACTTTTCTTGAACTGACTTGCTCCTGATGGCACTTTTATATTTCTCTCATCAGTATTAGCCTTGGAATGAGAATATTTCACTAAAAAGCTGGTTCAGGAGTTAACTTCACCCTTGTTTGATGGAAATTTCCTAGAAGTACACCCACACTACAATAAAATGGCTCATTGAAGTACAAATTTAATTTCCATATAAATGTATCTAATATAGGTATGTTTGTACACACACACACACRTTA
Organism: Eudromia elegans; assembly: GCA_003342815.1. Classification (NCBI taxonomy): domain Eukaryota; kingdom Metazoa; phylum Chordata; class Aves; order Tinamiformes; family Tinamidae; genus Eudromia; species Eudromia elegans. The sequence goes on from PTEX01000006.1 coordinate 6,581,616, forward strand.
ACAGGAGGCACACACGATCTACTCCTGTTACATTTTTGTCCTTGTCCCAGGCTATGATCTTTTGCCATTTTACCCCATCCCATGGCAGGGATGCAACTCCCTGACATCAGAATGTGCCCTGGAAATAGCTGCTCCAGAAGCCACTCTAAAGATGTTYCTAACAGTGTAATTGATTTTTCAGGTGAGATAGTAAGGCTTCATTCTCCAATACATCTTCTGCGTAAATCAAACAACTGGCAGCACAGAATAGGACCTTTCAATATCCATTCAGCCTTGCGTCTTCCCTGCTGCAAACTTCTAAAACAGTAAGTGTCATTTATTATCCTAGAGAAAGGAATAGGAGATGGAAAAGCCACATCTGCTTGGTCCAGACCCAAGCAAATCATTAATYGTACCTGCTATAAATAAAAGGGGAATCAGAGCAATCACCTCATCTGAATGTTCCACAAATGGCTGTTGGAACCACTATGATCGAATTTGACAGTGTAATTTTTAATCCAGATTATTCAAGATCAATAAACTTGGGGTAGTTAGTAATCACAGGAAATAGCTATTCCTGGTTTGGTTTAGTTAAGTGCTGCAGGTGCCTCAAATCACTAATAGCTAGAGTGTTTAAGATCTAACTACTTTAATAGACAAGGCAAAGAATCTTAAATGATTTATACAATTTGCTCACAACATCCAATTTAAAACAAAGTTATAAATCACATAAAATCAGATTTTGGATCCTTCTGCTCATACTGAACAACAATATTTTGCACAGAAGATGATACTGGGTTCGCTCATGCTGTGAGAAATTAAGTCCAGAATAAGGGCATCAGAATACACTGTTTACTGGAAAGCCTCAGAAAAAAATTCCRTGTGTTTACTGAAAAGAGATATGGAAATGTTTGCACCAGAAGATAGAACCTCTCTGTGTATTCTCCGAGTAATCAGAACTCAGTTGGATTCAGTTTCTACACGTCCAGAACTATGACCTAGTTGGACAAACAGGCGAGGCTCAATTTTCATCAGTCAGAGTCTGTTTTAATCTCTCTGCCTGTTTGACTTTTGTGTACTTTCAGCAAATTGATGTTCTTTTCACGGGTTTTATTTAGCTTAAATAATTTAAATAAAACAGATTTTTATTGTTACAATGTGGATTCTCTCAAATGTGGAAAATGGTGGAAACATAAAAAAAAAAGAGAGAAAATTTATGTCTTGCCAAAGTTGTTATGGTTACCTTGAAAAACATTATTAAAGGGATGGATCAGACATACAGTAAACCTGATCCTCTGGAAACATGAGTTGAATCACTCTAAGATGTTCATAGCAACCTGCACTCTACCCCTGATTTCCTATTTGCAGCGTTCACACTGCTGGCGTATGCCCTGACTGATGCCACCATCATTCACATCTCCAAAGTTGTCATCACATACAAATTATCTTTACAAACGCAACTATACAAGTTACCTTTATGAACATAAAATAACGTARTTTGTAAATAAAATTCCCAATATCATACCTTAAGCGGCAAAACACATGGCAGTTTGGTAAGGAAAGTCTGAAACTGATTACTAATCGTGGTCCAGAGGTTGCTAGGGGAATCCATTGGCAAGGCTTCCATAAAGGTAGCAATATTTTCCAAACACCGGAGCATTGCACCCCCTGCTGGTAAGTTCTTTTTGTTATTTAAACCCTGAAAAAGAGAATATATCAACAAATATAAATATGTAGACATAGTGGCCTAAACAGTATCTAAAAATGATGTGATTAATTAGCTCAGACCACATACTACTTACCTCCTCTAAACCACTAATGTGCAGGGAATTTGAACTATATATGTGACAGTTAAGTCCAGTTCAATTCCTAAAGTATTGACTGAAAGACTTCCAAGCCAAAAAGCTTAAAATGGGAAACTTTGAGCTAAAATGTTATAAGCAGAATCCCAAGCACATCCTAATTAGAATGGCATGGAAGTGAACATGAAACAGGACTTGTAAAACAGTGACCAGAGGATTTTCCATATTTTCCCTAGGTCGGTTTTACACAAGCTACATTCACTAATCTCCTGTAGATAATGTGAGCTGTTTTGACTTGTTTAGAGGGACAGGCCTGGAAAGACATAATGAGTTCTAAAACGCTTTAAAATCCTTGTTTGTATGAAGTAACCTCCACATTCTTTGAAAGACAGAAGAMTACATCAGGTGACTAGTACTAGTAGAAAGGTAAAGGTTACACTAGAAACAAGAGTTTGTTTCTACCGGGAAACCAATCCCAGGCCTGGTCTGAGAACAAAACTCATCAGTGAGAGCAAAATGCAGTACGAAAACAGTGAGGATCGCTCATCCTACTTCTAACGGCAACATACCAAATGTTCTCATTGCTTTTTGGTGGTGCAAGTTTAAGCTCTTGCTGCGTGAGAACTGAATAAACGCACCCGGTAACTGGCCGCATTAATATAGCTGATTGCCAGCCTACCTCCAGTAGCTGGCTCAGAGCAGCAATGGAACTCAGCTCGCTGAAGTCCATGAGAGATGTGGCCAGGGTCCGTAAAAAACTTCCATCTGAAATCAGAATGACACCTTTGCTCTGGGTTTCCATACGGGGATGATGAAAGGGTCAGAAATGCATTCAGGTACTGGATGTTACCTTTAATATTGCTCTGGAAGAGCTGGGGGAAGATGCCATTGGGGGCTAACTGATGGAACACACAGCGGAGGAACTGCTTGGCCACACCTGCAGCATTGCCAGGAATCATCATGCTGAAAGAACGGGAAGGAAAAGGAAGAGAGAACAATTGCATTGCAGGTTAAATACATTCAAAACTGAATATACGGAGAAAATCTAAAATACGTATTTTTTATTCTTTTATTTAAAAAAAAATACAAAAATGTTCATAATATTAAAAAATATAAAAATGTTTATGACATAGTTGTGAATAGAACTCTTCTAATCAAAAAAACCCCACCACACAGATTTTTTGACTTTAACTCAATTATTTAGGGTTGAAAAAAGTTAAGTATGTATACATAAACTGCTTAAGTCTAAATAAATAWTTGCATTTTTCCTGATTCTCCATATCTTTTTGCCTGTGAGCTGTCAGGGTTTGAACTCTAACTCGCATCTCACTCTGCTGACTGCAGCGACACCAAATGAGGTTCTTGGCTTTATTGTGAAACACATACATTATAATCTTAATACCCTCTCAGATCCTTCTTCAAGACATGAAGTGAAATGAAATTGTTTAATTTTAAAAGCTAAAGTGCTATCCACTTACTCATAAATTACACATCTTAACTTGCCAGGGTGACTCTTCAATGTTTAAGGATGTTTCACTTCATAAAACACATGCAGATGGCGAATCAAGACAAATACTTAACACTGAATAAGCTAGAAAGACCTACATTGAAATTATGGAAGCCAGAAGACAACCTTGAATTACATATGTCTTTGAGTTCTTGCTCATCTTAAGAAGAGAAGATATCTTGAGAAGATATCTGAACCACATGAAAAAGGACAGGGTTTTCTCTGACTTATAAAAATAATCAGCTTGAATTTGGAGATGGAAAAGATGGCAACTTAGATCAACTGCTTGATAGCAGCCAAGGTATTCTTTGTTAACGTACCTTTCTGCTTGATTAGAAAAACTGGTACTTGATGCCAACCTGAGGGAAAAAAAAGATGAAGCTCACATGTTTTTCTATTTCATTTCAAAGTAAACCAATATAGTTACCAACACTTTTAATAACAATTAGAACTTTTAAAGAATATTTTAAATGTCATCAGAAAGAGGACTCTCAATTTCAGTCAAATTATGTTTGTAGGGCAACTTTATTCAGGCTTTCAACATCACAGACATTTGCCCACTCTAAAGATAATTCTACCTGCCTCCATGTATCAGCACAATGATAAGGAAATAAAGCTATTTTCTCACATGTATATCAAGGATAATTAACCTTGAGGGATTGGGAGAATAAAAATTGTCAGAATTGACTGAATTGTTTCTGATTAACACAGCAACATAGACTAGACCAATATTCTCCCACACGGCAGGCTGAAGGGAGGCTTCCAATTCCATATTTTGGCACCTAAATAGTGACCTAAATTCAGAAGAGCTCTTACAAAGAGTTCTCTAAAGAGCTCTTACAAAGTCAGATGAGAAACACTGGTTCTCAACATACCCAAAAATCAGGTCATTTATTTTAGTATCTCAATGCAGGCTTCAAAGTCCACTTTAAGAACATTCAGTTACAAAAATACCAAACATAGTATGAAAGTAAAATTATGTACTTCAGTAGCCAGGAGATGTAAATGAATAGGGTCAAGGTTTATAGAACCTAAACATCTAATACCAAACATCACCAGAAAACAAATATAAATATGTAAGTTGAAAGTATCTTTTACATACAAAATATCATCTAATTTTTACTTTCATGTGCTGCAAACTAGTTTAAACTAGTTTGCTATACTAGGATTTCAACTAGTATAAGCTGATAACATCTGAACTCMAAGTTCAGAGGGCTGGGCTAATTACATCCCCTGATGATCTGGCCTTCATGTTTAACTTTGGGCCGCGGTTTCCTTATGTTGGATTTAGCTGTTGTTTAATCTCCTGTCAGTCTCAGTTCTGAAGACAGGTTCCTCTCCAGCCATCTGTACAAAATCCAACGAGGATCCTAAATCACTTAAGGCAAGTGATGTACCACTACAGCATTGTTTGAGGAAAGAGAGATGCTTTGGATTTCCACAGAGGAATTGTTTTGAATAATAAGGTAGTTCATCTTGGTAGCAATCTATTATTGGAATTGGAATTATGCAGAAATGACAGAGAGTAGGAATGACACAGGACATTGAGCAGGCCCATGCTGTTTGCCATCTGCTACTCTAGAAGAATCAGCTGGGTCACTCCAGAGATGCAGTATTTCTTCCTCAAAGCACACAAAAAAGTAGCCCACTTCTCCCTCATCTTTTGCTAGTTTATCTTACAATAACTTTCTGCAGTTTCTTAATTATTTTTAGCACTGCTGTATTTACAAGAATCGCATAGAATGGATTTCATCTGCCTAGATTACAAATTTGCCTCTTTGGAATTCACTAGCAGCAACAGCAGGGAACTGCAGCCTTGGAATTAATGGAAATGGAAGACTCAAATAGCCACTGTGTTCAGCTGGAATTGGGAAGCAATGGAGAGGCAGGGCTGCGGGATCTATRTCCTTGCAGTAGTCACTGTGAAGTGATTTTAATCTCAGTTGCCTTATCCCAGAAAAGAACAGGAAAAGGAGCCAACTATTAAAAGATTTKAAGAGATGCCCTGGAAAAGAKAGTGAGCAACAAAGTGGCAAACATTGCAACGTAAGACTCTGCTTATAGGCTAATCTGCTGCTTTGTTTTGCATTGTTGTTTGACTGTACTACAGTGATCAAGAGAAATAGATACCGACATGCTGCAATACTAAGTCTTTACATACATACATAGCGACATAAGATGTTCTAAAATGCACTGTTCATCTATATGAAAACCTCTCAACTTTAAATTAGAGCTTCTTTGCGAACAGTCTGGTAATCACCAGAGTATCTCAGAGACAATACTTAAGATCTACTTAAGAGATGTACTGAAGTACAGAGACGTACTTAAGARTCTAGCATATAATGAAGTTCATACAAACCCAGCTTTGGTCACAAAAGTCTTTCAGTCATATGGGACAGAGGAAAGTCTTGAAGTTACCTTCCAACAGACTGCATGATGTCCAGCAGCAGAGGTGCAGCCAAGTCTGGACTAAGGTGAATGAATGTTGAAAGCACAACTATGGCCAGGCCTAGTGTTTCTTCATCATATTCTTCAAGGATAGCCCCACAGTCATGGCACCTAGGAAAAAAAAATGCAGTTGTRAATACAGATAGTATTTACAGTACAGATGGTAAAGAAAAAAAAAAAAAARASGCAGTTGTAAATAGTCCACGGCTTTCAAACACAAAAATGCTTCTTTTCAAAAACCTTTTCATTAGCTGCACTGGCTGTTTCTACTGTTCATCTACTGATAAATAAGAGAGGGACACAGGTCAGTCCTAAATACTAGGCCCCTCATTGGTAATTGCTAGTTAATTCCCTGGCTCTGTACTGGACTGCTTCTCTTTGYACTACCCATGAGAAACCTACTACAGCGAGGACTAAGCCTCAACAATACGCACACCAGCTGTTATGTGCCACTTGGCCTCASATGAGGAATCAGCTCCTGGCACCCTTCTTTTTAGCAGTGCAGACATAGACAACATTGGTCATAGATGATCTTCAATGAAGCAGTTTCACATTGTCCTTTCTGTCAATCATGAATTATGAGAAAAATGTAATTATATAATCTTACATACCAAGGACAAGGACTTTTCAAGAACACAGAACCTTAGAGTTCAGAAAAGTCCACTTGCTCAGGACAGATCTTCTGCTAAGTCACTTACCCCTCCTGAAATGCTATAAGACAACTGATGAAGTTCTGAAATGGCTCTTTAATGTCTCTTCATACGGAGGATGTCAGGAGAGATGAAACAGGCTTTCATAGCCATATGAAAGTGGTAAGAGATGCCAATAAAGTCATGGAGGTCAAGATCATCTGGTCTGCAAGTTATTAAGTGGTGCAAGAGCTTTGGGGAAATTGCCAAAGAAAATGCCAAAGAGGAGCCTGTCCTTGGGAAGGTTCAATTCATCACACAATAAAGTCTAGCTCCAATCACAGCCTACACAACAACCCTCTTTCACCAGGGATCTTCTTGGAATACCTGCCTGATGGGCTAAGCATAGGACTACAAGAATTTACAGCTTCTCTTCCCAGTTTTTGACCAAAAGAATACACATCTTTCTGACAACAGTTCTACTTCTCTATTAAAAGATTATACATTTGGCACTTACTTCAACAGCATTTTAACCACACAATTACTGTTTGTAAAAGCTTTTGCAATCAGTGAGGCAAAAAAGCATTATAAATGCTATAAAGGTAATAGTCAGAAATGTCKACATGCAGTCTTGTCTTCCTATTTTATTGGAAAACCCATAAGTAGTGAAAAAAGGATCAGGTTACTGGATCATATGSAACCACGGGTTTAAAACAGGGAGCAGTATTTCATCCATGAACACAATCAGCTTAAACACACACACACTTTCTGTCACCCAAGTGCCCTTAAGTAGRCTATAGACATTTTGCAACCCTTATTGCATAATTTTGAGTTTCAAAGAAAGGATGAAAAGTGTCTCCCCCAGCACATGTACACACAATAGTCTTGTCATCATTTTGCCTGTACAGGTTCACACACTGCTGAATTAAAAGCATGTTTTGTTAGCAATATGTAGAAAACTTTTACCTTGTGTTAAAAAAAAAAAAAAAAAGCCACGGGAATCAATAATAGAATGGATCTTATATTTCTATAAAGTATATATATACTCGACGTATTAAAGTTCAGCTAGTTCTTTGAAATCAATGGAGAAGCACTTACTTGTCRGTCATCACAGTGGGCTGGTCATCAGCAAATTCTTCCGGTGCAGGTACAAACATACTGACTATACTGGGTGCTGAGAGCAAGCTGGATTTTGTTGCACCTTGAGGCAATTGGTAAGAAGAATTAAAAAAAAAAAGCTTACAAAGTCCAGACTACACTGGCATGAAGAGTAGATGACTAAATAAAAGCCATAATGGCTTTACGCCACACAGAAATACAAAATACACTTGCCTGCAAAAAGCTGTGGCATATTCCTTGCTTCTGTCATACTATCCCAATTATCCAGAACTATCTATTAAAAATTCCTTTAACAGTTCTCTAAAAAGATAGTAACAAAAATTCCACAAAGGCTGATACAATTCTATCTACATACTTTTTAAGGAGGGAGGATGAGTAATTATGAGACTGGACAACTGAAAATTTGCAGTCTTCCCCAACCTCCAGCAAATTGCCTTCCCCAAACTCTTGGTGACAGGAAGAAAAAAGTCAGTTCACACATCACACCACAAAGACACCAATATACTCATACCATTCCTAACCAAGATACAGGAACATTTCCATCTATCTGCAGTTTCACATGTAATGTTATCATTAGCCTGCACTGACTATATTTAAATAGAGAAATTGGAGGCATCTTCCCCACCCAGGCTAAGTTCAGATAGAATTTCTATTGAGATAGTCCCAGTTAGTGCAGGAAAAGCAAATTTAATATCTTCTCTCAAGGAAAATGATTTAGGAAGCTTCTACAATATCGGATTTCAAAATATGTGGAGCACTGAAGGTTGATCTGATGAAAACAGTTTCAAGTAATGATTTYACTAAGTATGGAAGTGTATACAGGATTCAGTTCTTCCTAACTGTCTCCTGAGATTCTGCAGAATATGAAAAGACATTCCAACAAGTCCAGAATATTCTTTGGTAATGCAGGACACCATTCAGAACAAAAGGAATAAGAGTAGATCTGCATGTATTTCTAACCAGTCTTTTCCTCCTGACTTAAAGGTTCCTCTATCAGATGGAAATGCTATTGCAGCACACAATGCTAAAAGCTGTTACAATGCAGGATACAGTGTTGGAATAAGACTTAATTTTAAAACAAATATCCTTCYCCCATGCACTCAACAGGAGTAGAAATATGATCCAGGTGAAAAARGCAGCTTGCTGCTCCATTGCAAGAAAGGCTGTACTCTTTTGGCTTTGAAGCAGGCAAGCTCATAAAGCTACAAAACGAGATTCAACCGCTGTCCATAACATCTTTTACTTCCAGATTGCCAGTTCAAGCTCAGCTAAAGCAGGTACCAGCAGAAAGTCACTACCTCTTACCAAATGCTTCTGTCTTCAATGAAATGTCTTATCTGATAACTTGTCAATAATATGTTCTGCAAGACAGTTGAGGACTTTAGTAGAGCTAAAGGAGTAGAATAATCACCTCTATTTAATACTAACAAAAAGTCCTTTCTCCTCAGTCTTAATAGAAAAAGCGGGTCAAAATAACACTGAACTAACCTCTGATTCTCAGTGGGGGTCCCTCCAGGTCAGGGTTTAGGCAAACAGGGACATTGCAGAGCCGCTTCCCATGCTGTATCTGCTCTGTGAATAAATACAGAACTTCAGCCTCCAGCACTACAGATCCAACACCCGTCACCTGCACTACAAGTCTTAAACAAAACAAACAAACAAAAAAACCAAGCACAACAGCTAGCAAGTAAAAAAAAGTCTTTAAGCACAGAAAGTGGAAAAGAAAATGACAGGAAGAGAAAGATAGAACTAGTGCATGACTGAAAAAGGATGCAGATTAAGTAAAACAAAAAAAGGCAGTTTAGAAAAGTGTAATTTAATAAGAAAGAGTGTTAATTGTGAAGAGCGAGCATGAAAGGTAATATGTGAAGAGTCACAAAGACGTAAGATAATGCTTAGAAATACCAAGACATTAGAAGTTCATGGACAATTTGTGCCGACATAAACTAGACATGCAATGACCTTAGTTTCTCAAACTCATTCTCTGTGAAAAGTGGTTTGAAATAAGAGATGAAAAAGAGAGAAATGATACCTACTGTCATCTACTACGGTTAAAAATATAAAGCATACATGAAGTGATATACTCCCATATGCTTGTGTAGTATAAGACTATTTCGCAGCTGTTATACCTGAGCAGCAGCCATTTGAGAATTAGCCCCAAACTTTGGTGTGACATTGAGATGGCAAGTAGTCACACAGCATTTGTCCTGAAAAAAACTGTTTTAACCATCCAAATAATAATTTTGTTTTAAAACTAATCACTGAAAGAGACTGAGGTATGCAAAGCTTTCTGGAAAAACACATTTCCCTTAGTACCTCTGTGTTTGGAGGGCTGTAGATGGAATGAATATTGGCAGGAAGAGTCATAGAAGTTGTGAAGAAAGCTCATGAACATGGAACAAGTTTAGCAAGACAGTATTCCTGAATRGTCTGAGAACTGACTTGTCCCTCTGGAAGGCAGGCCAACTGTTTCTCCATAGAATGAAGTCATTAAGTTACTCATTTCCAAAACTCTTGCCTAATAAACTAGATTATGCCAACTAAGTCCTTTCAAGAAACAAACTTACCTGTTTATTAATTGCCACCATTGAAAACTTCTCAATGAATTAAGGATCTCATACCAAGCACTCTGCTCAGCAAACTACAGTAAAAAGGGAGAACTGTGCATCCAACTACACAATTCCACTTTTGACCTGAACTTGATTACTTCTCTCCAATGGCAGAACAGAAATACTTCTTTAATATTGATTGATAGAAAAAAATAATTGTTTTAAGGGAATAGAAATAAAGAACAGAGAAATGCAGCTCACCAGTATCCCAAGTGCTGATATTGTGGGGAGCACTAGACTGGTGTTCCAGCTGTCTCTTCATTAGCTGGTTCATTGTCAGAGCTCCCAAAGAGCCTCTTTTCATTTGTCTGAACTGAGCTGCAAGTCAGAAATGCAAGAGTTCAGGGGCTCACACAACATGTAAAACTACTCTCATTTCCTGATCGTACCAACCAGAAAAAGATCAAAACTGACAGGACACGAACTAGTTGCTATGAAGGATCTTGCTCAGGGCAATATGCACTTCTCACACAACTATATGGGATGAAATTCAGGCCCCAGTTATATGTGTCATAAATGACTCGGATCTAGGATCTCATTCACTGTGCCAATTCGCCACCATGTCATGAAAGCTCTTCAAAACACTAGACACCTGTGAGGTATAAGACACCACCACGAAGCTCCCATGCTGACAGGTGATAAAYAAATACTTGAATCTCACTCGCACCCAATGTGCTCAGCAAGGGAGGTCAATCTCCACCTAGCAAAGTATGGGGGAGTACTCCATCCTTGCTTATTGGAGAAAAAAACATTCATTGACTACAAACCACCAGCACCTTTCATGGGTAMGGCAATCTGAACAGGCCTCCTGAATAGCCACCACTGAGGCACTTTTGCAGAGGTCTCCACCTTTACAACTTTCCATGCTCTACCTATTCCTCTCACCATTTCTCTTAACGTGATTATACCTACCAAGGAAGTAGCTTTGGCTGTTTTCTCATTTGGATATTTATAGTACTTCCTTAAACAACTACTCTGTGTTCTAAWGTATATGTCTCAGTGGACAATGATCCCAGCAAAAAAAGAAACACTGGGGCCTTATAATTTAGGACTGCTATTGTCACGTATTTTCTSAGTGCTTAAATGCAGGGAAAAAAGAGGTCATACAACACTCCTGACTTTCTTACTTTTCTCTCCTTTCATAGGAGAGGTTACATTAAACGAGCATAACTCACTTCGCCAGTTCAGTCTAAAAATGCAGTTCTACCAACAAAGCCAAAAATCATTCTTCATAGCACAAAGCTATTCTTCTTAGCACAGCTAAGAGCACAGCTAAACATGGCACGTGAGACTGTGCTCACAAGAATCTCCATGAAGCAAAGCTTTTGGATATGTTGCCTTAAGAATATGTTTAAGTGCTTTCCTGAATGCTTGGAGTAGCTCATCAAAGCAAAGGTAACAAAACAAAATCTTCTTACTATCATTTTAATCTACAATTATATCCAGTGTCATTTTAAAATAGTATTAATATAAYGTCAGATAGTTTAATTCTAAAACTCCTCGTAATAATTAGCTAAGCTCTGAAAATAAATCCAGCCTTTTACCTTATTAACTACAAACAAGGGATAAACAAGAACTTTCCAGAAGCTTTGAGGGGTTCAGTGTTTTGTTCCTAAACTGGATCTATTCATTTTCTAAATGAAAGTTTCAAATTCAGAGCAAGTGGAGAATTCCCTAACAAAACAAAGGCACAGAATAATAAGCACAATGATAAACTTCAGTGGAAACCTGCACTCTGAAACAATTTCAGTAGAAGTAGTTTAACTTTTCCCTCATTATATCCTTCCAMTGCATCAGAGTACATTTTAACTCTATTTTTAGCCCAAGTACAATAAACTCCTCCAACCCTGCTACAAAGCAGTTCTTGTATAACTGAACCAAACCAAATTCAATGTTTAACTTCAAGTTATTTTGCAGCTGCCTTTCATAGCAAATTAGGAGTAAAATAYAATTTCCATCGTTTCCAGGGCAAGGATTTTAAATAGATGCTTTATCACTTTACCAAGCACAGAATTTCCTGATGAAAGAACAGCAATTAATGTTAGAACAGACAAGASTGCTTGGAGTGCAGATGACTGTCAAAATCTAGAAAATTATCTCTTTGAATTTTCTTAACAGCTTTTATGATTGTAATTAAAACTTTTCATGCATATTTCACATTATCAGGCTACTGTTGAGCATGCTTAGATTCCTACGGTTATTTACCTGATTTTTCAAGCTGTGATGTCAAACACTGGAAAAAAAAAATCCCAAAACAAAAAAACGAGAAACGTGCAAGTCTTGGAGACACACTGGAGGCTGGCTAGTTCCTGCAGAACTGCACGTGACTTTTCATACATATTACTGACCAGAGAGAGGGGGAGGAAAGCTTTACTTTAGGTTTCTTGACAGAAAAACCTAACAGCCACAAAAGGATAGATAACTTTTATATATTAGTTGGTGATCTTTTTATATGTCAGCTAGCGATATGATCATTCATTCTTCCATTTCTACGGAATTCTGTACACAGGAAAATGTGGCAGCTGTTTGCTAACATGTTTTTTCCATGTCCACACACTGGCTGTACACTGTTCCCTATCTGTGTTCTGGGAAATGCCTTGTGTGCACAACCCTGATCAGTGCTTGTCGTACTAAGTACTGTAAAGGCACATGGTAAAAGACCAAAAATATTTCAATCTAAATAGACAAGAGCTACAAAGAATTTATTGAGGAACACAGAGAGAAGAAAGTCATACTCGCAAAGAATTTAGATTACATATGACATTGGGACCATTCCAGAGTCCCTCTACTGGAATTTACAGAAACATCTAGTGTTCAGCAAAGGCASGCAGAGACACATCCTAACTAGCACCCCTTCAGTTGCTTTTAAATTGCACCTGGGTCATTAGGTAGCCAGACAATGCTCACCCCACACTACGAGAGGCACCTCACACATCGTGCTGGGTTATAACTGGAGAGGGAACCTGCATTCTGAGACTTTATCGGGCATTTTCACAAAAACATCATCCTTTAACAGGCCAGTTACTCCTTTCAACAAAATCAGCCGATACTGCATTTCAAGCACATAACTTCTCTACATCGATCTGTAAGTCCCGTTCAGTGGGACTGCGGGGCTGAGCAGCTCACCGCTGCTGAAGCAGGTCACCATTTCCCCTCCTTTTTCTACCAGCAACAGAGCCTTCCCCAAAGAGCCCTTCTACTTCTGAGCACTATCCAGATGGACGTGCTGTTTTGGATTCTCTTCAGATGTTTCAAGAAGTCTCTCCTTTTAGCTGCTACCTTCCCTAAGTTAGGAAAACCACCCTTGCCAAGTTTGCCAAATCACAACAGAAAATTCTGCCGTCACTAGCTGATAACATCCTTCTGACCGCTCGAGATAACCCTAATACCCAACACTCCTGTATTCCCAAGTATCCATGACATTCAGAGGGAGGAATTTCTCACATATTATATATATACCTTAATTACAAGTGCAGCAACTGAGATACATTCCCCAAAGCAGCAGCAGACTTACTTGATATGGAAGAGTGACTACTTGTCTCTGGCACTCCTGCTTCAAGGGTTGGTGCAGAAGATGATTCTCTGGGCATTTCCAGAGTTGAAAGTCCTTTTGCAGCAGGATCTGCATATGGAAATGCTGTTTAAATTCTCAGGATTTAGAATCAATAAATATTTTCCACCAGCTTTCTCCCCGGATGCCTTTTTCACATCTTTTCAATTTTCCTAGTACCATCTGGTATTCCCCACAATTWCAAAATGACTCAGTGTGCGGTAATTACTAAAGAAGCAGAGGAGTCTATTATTTAAATTAGAGTTCATAGAAGTCTTGTATACATGGCATTTAAAGTTCAGAATTAATAAATGTATATAGAATTTGATTTCAATGTTGCTCAGAGTGATCACTGGAACCACCAACATGGAAATAAGAGRTGCTTTCCTAATGTAAAACTAGTTTAAGTGATAGATTAGCAWCTTCTAAAATATTTTAAATTTCAGCAGCTGTCAGTCAAAAAGTTACTGACCTAGTAGAAAGACCCAATAAAAAATACACTGTTTAAGCTGATGTTTTATTTTGTGACAACAGATATTGTCAATATGGAAAGAATAAAGCAAAAAAAAAATTCAAGTAYTGTCGCCTGATTTCAACATACCTAATACAACAAGATTATGGATTTGTGCTGGAAAGTCTTATGCAGGAAACTCTGCAYGGCAGAATTGTTCACTTGAAGAAACAACCCATTAGGATATGTAACTCATAGAGCAGAAGCCTCTCTAAATCATATGCACATATAATAGGCTAAGCTAAAGTAAGACTTCAAAATCATAACTGTCAAATTATAATGGTGATAATAAGGCTAAATAAATGAATAGTAATAAGTATGCTATCAAATAGAGCAAAGATAAACAAGCAAAACAAAACTTATAATGAGAGAAATTAAACTGCCTAAATCATCGAATTATCTAGTTACTGAACTGCCTGTATCAGCCTATAACATCCATGAACACTTAGTGTGAATGGAAGAATTTCTTTTCTGTGACATGACAGAACCCTGGSACAGGCTGCCCAGAGAGGCTGTGRAGTCTCMTTCTCTGGAGATCTTCCAAACYTGCCTGCGTACCACCCTGTGCCACGTGCTCTAGGGGTCCCTGCTGGAGCAGGGGGTTGGACTAGRTGATCTCTAGAGGTCCCTTCCAACCYYAGCCATTCTGTGCTTCTGTGTATGGTTTATGTTCCTCTTGGATGACAGCTGCATGTAACATCTATAACACAAGTAAACGCTCTACTTCTGTGTTCCACATGGTGTGTCAGAACATAGCTCCAAGCATGTTTGCAAATGTAGATATGAAAACTAGTCCTCTCTGATGTATGGATCAGAAAAGCATTCAAGTATAAACATGCTGTTCTGTCAGGATCATTATTCTCCAAGAACTTATGTGGCAGGTTCAAAAGCACTTGCTTTTTACTTGTTTTACAAAGCTGCAGACGTTCTTAGCTTACTAGAACCACAGTGGGATGTGAGGCCTCAGTCATAAAGAGAACAGCATAATTACGATCACTGAATGATTTGTCTACACAAAATTGGAAGATAAATTTCATGAACTGTAGTGAGAAATTATAACATGGCTCCCTCCAAAATGATTAAGAAAGAAGCAAGGCCAAGAATGCATAAAAATTACCCTTCACTTTACTGGCAACAAAAAACTGAAGTCTGAGGAATGTTTTCCTTTTCATATTAACAGCAAAAGTGATTGATAAAATTTTAATAAATGAAATATCCTTAAAGAAAAAACACCACAGAAAAAAGCAGCCACAGAAGTGACAAGTCAGCAGAACGTACTTCTTGAAATTGTTTTTAAACATCCAATTGGCATCTGAACACACAGTTAACATACACTGCTACTGCTTTTTTACCTGAAAGACTAAGTAACAAAATCCTGTACTGAAACGACCGTGCTAACTAGTAACACACAGAAATACTCCATGGTTTTGCCCATAAACTGTACTTGAACTTTAAATCCTTAACAAACCAAGCCTTGCAAACTTTGTAAACATCCATGTATAAAGGAGGTCAAAGGATTCTTTAGTGTATAAAAGCTAAATATGGGCAAATCTCTGATCCTAAAGGCAAACTGCAGTTAATTCCATTTGCTCTTAGATCTGCAGAAGTCTGCAAGTTTTTACCCTTTATGATCCAATTTCTTTTCCAATGCTTTGTATCCGCAAAGGAAAAATTCAAGTGCAAAAACACCACACACAAAAGAAATAGTGTAGCATGGGATAGACTAGCACATTTTAAGCATAAAAAGCACAGATGGGACAATTTTGGGGTTTTGGTTTTTACTAAAAGTTTCACACCATATTAAGGCTTTCAATGGTGTCAGTGTTTGAGCTCACCTGCCTCCTTTTGCTCTCCCAGCTTATCTAGGATGTTAAAGGAAATGTCCAAGTACTCTCTCTGAATAGCACTCACAGCAATCTTCCTCTGCTTCCTCTGGCGGGGAACAATCTGGATCTTAAACTCAGACTCCTCAGCCTCCTCTTCCTGTTTCTGCTCCATATTTTGTTCAGTGTCAGACTCTGCATTGGTGTCAAGTTTATCACTTTCTATTTGGTTTTCGGAATCCTCAGGAACTTTAATTAGGACTGTTTTGACATTTGGGCTTGGCATTGCTCCACTAGGTCTAACTTCCTCCACACTGAATTCAGAGTTATCATCAAGAGACATTTCGGGGAGGGCAAATGACTTCTGCAGCAGGTCCCTTTTCTGTTTCAGTGTTAGTGAGTTCCCACAGGACACATCTTGAAGCTCCCCTGGCTTAGCTAAATCGGAGGAGTCCTTCCGATCTCTGGGAGAGGTGGAAAGGCTCTCCTCTTTTCCTGAGGAAGCACTGTTGCTTGCATCCTTGGAACTGAAGTCTTTGGAGCAATCTTCAATGCTGAACTGGACCAGAGGAGTGGTGCTGAGGCTGAGCACAGACGCGTTTATGGGAGTTGAGGGTGACGACACAGCAGTTTTGCCAGAGATCTCCTCGTTTAACTGGTTTGTTGCTTCTTCTTCATCGCTCTCCACTATTCTAAGGGGAGGAAGTGGTTCAAAGACTAGAGAATCACTGTCTGAAGTGGAGAGCACTGAATGCTTTTCAGGACCTGATGTTGAGTCAGAGGACAAATCTATCAGATCCAAATCCTCCTTGGGACCAGAAGGTTTAACGGGAGAATCCACTTTCACTTCGTAGGTTTCCATGCAGTTTAACCTGACTTCAGGTATGACAGGTCGTCTTATTTCCTGAAAACTCTCTGTAGGAGGGGGCGTTTCCTGCGTTTCTATATTCTCAGCTTTGGTAGACGAATTCTGCCGAGGTCGTCCATAATCATTCTGCCTGTGCATGGTGTATGCAGCTGGGACAGGTGGTTTTTCTAAGTCGCATCGGTCTATGCAGGACTTCCTACGATGTTCATCTAATGTAAACAACAGGGAGTCTGCGTTCCCTATATCAAGAGATTTTTGTTTTAGAGAGCGCAGTTTTTTTTTCTGTATGCTTTCTTCTCTCACACAGCGCAGAATGCTGTCTTGTAAGGCCCCCGTCTCTCTATATTCAGCCAGCTCTATTTCACCTGATTAAAACAGAAAGAGCTGATACTATCTCGGTTGAAACCTTTTGCCAGGTATTTGCATTTTCATCTTACAAGGTAGCACATAACTGGCATTTCAGATACAAATCCACTATTGTTTACACRTGAGTCAAAATCACTGAAGATTTGTTTTAACCTCAGAGCAACATTGCACAGATTTTTACAACAAACTGAAGCGCCACTACATAAATAATTCTGCTCATCCTGGACAGGCTTACCCTGAAGATAATCCACTTGATCTTATGCATCAAATGGAATATGTCACAGAACAGTAATTTCTGCAACTACTTGGGATGGAATGGCTGCATTATGCATGAGAAGTGGAACAAGAAATGAGTTACACAGATAACCTCAAATAGTTTGGGATATAATGGTAATTGAATTGTAAATTCTGTTGTAACTGAATTTAATTATGGCTTTGTGCACAATGGATATTAGAGCACATCTATATGTTTCTATTTATAGCAGAACAGGTAGGTTTAACCAAAGTGCTTCGAATTCAAGCAGCAAGGGTAGCAATAGSAGTGCGGAGGTGGCAGCAGAAGCTTCAGCACAGACAACTGCCCAGAAAGTTATTCCTCCAGAAATGTATTTGCTCGTCTCTGCTGGGGTTTATCTCATCATATAGTCATAGCTTCCCAACTTAGTAGGAGCAAAGCGAGCACACAGGTGCTATCACTGGACTTCTAATTTGCCATATGAAGATTTTAAAAGGTTATCATTTTCATGGCAGKTATTCAAGTAACACACAATATTCCCAATCATTATCAGACCCATATTTCAAAATAGTCCACATAACCATGTGTAAAAGCAACAAGAAAGCTGCTTGTTTGCAGAGTGCTTTTTCCAGTCAGAATGCTTTTGCTCACAAAGATTTGTAAGAAAAACAAAGTGGAAGCTCTCGCACTCTTTAATATTCAGTGTGTTCATTTCAGAATCCTAAATCTATAAACAGAACTCTTCCCTATTTTTGGAAAACAGCAAATGACCCTTTTATTTAATGAAAAACTAGTAAATTTGTTGCAACAAAAATAACTTGTCCTGAAATTCCACACAATGAAAAACCTAATTTCTATAGAAAAAAATGAATAAAAGAGAAAGGATTATAACAAATCTTCTTAACAAACTTTCTGATATTCAAAAGTTTTCAGAAAACAACATGCTAGTTTTACATGCTTAAATATGCACCAACTTTAAAAAAAATGATAGCTTGACTCTAATATGTATTTCTGCATGATTTTATGCTGATAAAAATTCATACTTCTCTGCGCATTCATCTCAACTGGTTGATATTTCACCATTTTGCTGCCACCAATTCTTTTCAGTCTTGCAAAGAAAGTTTGAGACTCTTTATTGCAAGGTCCAGTTGGTGTATCATGAATATCAGATTCATCAAAAACACTGTCTTCCTCTGCTGGAGGGAGAAAAAATGTTAATACTTTTAAGAGTACAGCTTCTTGAATGAAAAACAGTCTATGTAATAAATCCTCAGCTAGTTTAAATTAGCTTTGAATTGAAAAATGAGGAATTATCTGAAACTTGTAAGGAAATGCATAGCCCAAGAATATCTATTGCCATTCCTGTTACCTTTTCGKTTTTTTTAAGGTCTGAGAGGACAAAAATAAATTGAAAATTGGGATACAATGCAACAAAAGCATGCCAAAGCTTTTACTATCCTGATCTGTTGTTTTTTTTTTAATACGACAGATTCTTTAGAAGGAAGAAAAACAATAAATCTGGACACTGACTTTTGTATACAACTGACCATAATGCTCAATGAAAATTAGAACATTGAAAGAGATAGGAATTAGAAGAACTGCAAAGTGAGTACTGAATTAGCAAAACAGACAAGGGGAAAAAGTGGAAGGAGTTCACTTGCGGAGTTCTACAAGAGCTTTAGGATGAGTTCGAATATTTCAAYGCGTCACTAACTAAATCTATAATACAAAAGTATAAATCAAACAAATATGAGGAGGACCAGTATAACAACCAAGAAGAAAGATAATCTAAGGAAGTAAGTAGCAGTAACAGAATGAGTCCTCGCCATGAATAATTATTGATATAGGATGTAATAGTAAAAAATTATGTTTCAATTTGAGACTTTGCAGTTAGAGATAGCAGAGAAGAAAATTCAAGTCGATTCATCCAAACAATTAGTATATGCTATTTGTATAAAAAAAAAAAAAAATCCAAGCCTTTAATGTGTCTTATGAGGCATCTCAAAGGAAAGAAGAAACATTACTAAAGTATCAAAGAAAATGAAGCACTCATCTTAAGAGAAGAAACTAAGAGTTTGCCTTGCTTACTCTAGTAAACCAACACTGAGAGGGAATGTGTTTCCTGTCGAGGAATGAAGAGAAGGGAAGCTTAAGAGCTACAATGACTTAAAAATGAAGACATAAACCAGACTTTAAAATATTTTTACTTTGAAATTGGTGGAAAGTTTCTAATAATTGTGAAATTATGAAACAGCTACCTAAAAGCATCAAGGACTAGAAACCAAAACAATAAGAGGAAAACAAAAAATTAACCAAATCATTTGATAATACAGATTTCTGCAGGGACTGGACCTAATAAACTTGAAGATCACTTTTAGTTCTATCTGATTGGAATTGAATTTTTCTCTCCAATTCATCATCACAGGATTCATCATCTTTCAGCTCTAAAACMATCTGTAGATTTGCACTGACCTCAATCACAAAATGTAGCAGAAAAATTAGGACAGCAGTTAGGATAGTAGTTCAGAACTTGGAAAATCCATCCTTGGCACAGAGATTCTTGTTGCCTGGCYACAAAATCATCCTCCTGTTAAGTATCAACCTTAATGATGGACAGGAGCTCACATACTACCTAGCTAGAAAATAAACCAGCCTCCCTAGGAAAGGTGAAATGGGCTTCAGATTTCAACATGYCAGTGGAATAATGTTGGCTGTTTCTTGCAAATGGAGGAAAATTTTTCTATATCCTGGAGGAAAACTTCCCTATATCCTCTTTTGCCCTTCTGTACAATTTCAGAAAAGGAGGAGATTCACTACTTTGATTAAGCAAGAATTCAAAAGGTAAAAGTTTGCCTTTTTATAGYCTTTTACTGAGCAGCCCAAAATCTTTCATAAGCTTAGGAAGCAAGTAAATATTATTCCCCCTTCTTCTCAACATGAGGAACAGTGATGAAATGAGACAAATGGCCACCGAGGAAATCCATGKCAGATGCAAGACTGAAATACTGATTTTCTAAACCAGCTTGGTACTCACTGAGCAGCAAGTGGACTATCTAGAATCTATCTGTCAAGTGGACATCTCAGAATCAATGCAGACACTGAATCTTTTATAAATGTTTTACTGCTACTCTTAACATTTTGAAAAGATCCTAACTCACTTCTACAGCTCAAAGTAAAGACAAATTCATGTCAAGTTCACAGTTATCTGAAGACTCTTAGCCCTTCTCTGGCAATGCAATATGTTCAAATGACCTAGAGTATATAACGTATCATTTACATCCATTTTAAAGTTGCCTTAATTTGCTAGAACTGAAAACTTCTTCAGGCGAACAAAATATGTGGTTGTTGTTCTGCTGGATATATTTTCATTGAGCAAAGAGCAGTAAAGAGAAAAGGTACTGACATGCATAAAAGGACAGAGTGCTCCTTGTATTCTTCTTTAGAAAGAATAGTTTGCTGCACACTAGGAAGAGTGCTTGAAAAGGAGGATGTAAATAACAAATGACTAAAAGGTAGGTGTAGTTTAACATTGAAAGAACCTTTTAAGCTTCGATCAGATACACTTATAACAAACTTCGCAGTTGTAGRTCAGTTGCATTCAATGACATGTATTACTTCTCAGGACCTAAATGTACACCAGCTCACAACATCAGAGTACCTTTGTTATAGTTGGCAGACATACAGAGAAAAGTTAACAATCAGACATAGATTTGGGGGGTGGAAGCATCCTCCCTTGCCCTTAGACATCTACATCATACATACTTGTATCTAAGGTCATATCCAGCTCCTTTCACAATCAGAAAAAAAAAAATGACTGAACTATCATTTTTATATTTCAATATTTACTGTTTGCTGCTATATATGTTACTATAAACTAGGTAGTATATAGCATTCACTAGAATGAATACTAGAAGAATACTTCCACCTGCTTTGGGATGAAATTATATGCATGCCAAAAGCACCTGCTCTTCCTCTTAACTCTGACTTCTAGACAGCTAGGGCACACAGGTGTCTACACCTGGATGAAACTCACTCCCAACATCTGAAAGTAGCTGCAGCATGCCAACAGGTTGATTGTATCTCCAGTGTGTTCACATGATTAACCAYCACCAAACTTGCAAGCAGTTTGAATTTGCAATTCATTAGAAAAGACTAAAGACTAGCCAGGCATGGTGTCTGAACTAGTGAGTCTTCAGTTCACTCCCTCCAAGTTACACTATGCTATGKGCAGCCCCCAGACAAAGAGCCTGTTCCTCTTCCTATGGATAGCTATAGTTGGTCACATGAATCCCATCTTGTCTTCATTCTGACCCCTATGTTCTAAACTCACACCACACTTGCCCTTTATCTGCAACAGTGAGCCTTAATGAACTAAATTAAAGAGGAGCACAAAAAATTAGAGTGTTTAAAATACCTTTTTCCTTTTCACTGTATCGGCTTATGTTACTGTTGTCACTATACAAAGGACCAGCAGTTGCATGGGGCTTGCAGCTGTGATATTGAGCATTGAGGGTATTGACTGTGATGTGGATTAGGTGAAGTACAATCTTGCTGATTTCACAGTCTCTGTAGGGGTACTGTTCAGTGAAAGAGAAGAACTTCAGCTTAAAAACTAACTTTGGATAAACATTTAGGCAGTAAAAGAGAAAAATGACAAGAATATTGTCAGCTGGATGCCCTTTGCCTTCCTTTGATCTTACATTTCTAAACACTTCGTGAGAAGCATGGCTGTTTCCAGCTTTGTACAGACATTTATTACATAGTTTCCTTGTCTTTTTAATTACAAAACCAATTATTAATAATACTGAAAAAGTTGCATCAGAGCTGCTCTCCAAGTACTCTCAATCTACATATTAACATTCATTACTAGTGTTTCTATTTCCTTGCACACCTTATATGTGAGCTAGAACTTTGTTAAATGTACCAAAAGAATTCACATCTTTGCATGTAAACACATGGTATTTTAATAACACTTTCTAAAAGCAACCCTTAACTAAAGATTACAAGTTGTTAAGTTAACCCACCCCATTTAAAAGCTATTCAAATTTTTAAAATCAGTTCTAAGTTACAGAGAACACTATCCATGACCTCTCCTGCCTATCAGCTTTTGGAACTTTATACAGTATTTTCCTTTCTCAGATAACTGAATGAGAGACAATACAGACAGCAAGAACATGTCACTAGCAAAGATGAAAGTGTAAATCACTTCAGACAAATTAAATACATACAGTAAGGAAACAGAGAAGTCTTTGTAGTACCTTTCACTGCAGTAATTTAGGTGCTCTATCTCTAAAAAAATTTCACTTTGAAGCTTGAATTGGAAGATGGAGGTCATCTTTTTAAAGCCACTCACCTTATAAAGAATGACAAGCAAAGCCTTTAACCACATCTGCCGAATGTGAGGCTTGAGGGACCAAAGGGAGCAGCGAGGAGGCTGCTGAAAGTAATGCCTTAGCTGAGGGCAAGAGCAGTATTTCAACACCTGCACCACCAAGGGAAGAAGGTGCTTTCCAAGGTTGATGTTATAGTCCATCACCTGCAAACAGCAGCATAGGAGTTAGCTCACAGTGCCAATGCTGAAAGGCAAAAATAACTAACATAGTTTAGATGTTAGTTAAGTGAAAATAAGCCTATTTTTAAGGCAGTCTCACTATTAACTGCCAGTTTGTAACAAGTGTTCTCTGTGTGTTCCTTCCTAGTGAAACTGTTGGTTWGATACCTACCATCGCAGAGACACACCTGACAGGATCTGCAAGCTCCACCCAGGAGGACCTGCACACAAAGTAGGCATCAACACTCATTCCAAAGCCTTTCCAAATGTCTTTTTGGGAGACGGTGAGTTCAGCCATGCGCTTCTGTCTGAARTAAATACAACTGCCCATCTGCAAACATGCCCACGCGAGGTGTGTAACGTGGCCCAGCTCATGGAGATGTGCAGTTCAGCCGTCCAAGAGCTACGCAAAGTGAAAAGGGGGCTCTTGCACGAAGCTGCAAGGCAACAAAGTAAACTGTTTCCTGGCTTCCTGTAACTAACCATACMAGCACTAATTGTTGAAGTGTAAACAAAATATAGGCATATATCTCATTTAAATAATCTCCTTGTACTGCAGTCTTGCAGTACCTTTTATTCCATGATAGAATTATTATTCAAATCATTTTATATCACTTCTGCCTTTGAAAGTTAATGGACTTTGCATGGCCAGCACCAATTATGAAAAGGGAAAATAAGTTCATTAATTAGTTCTGTGACTAAAATCCATCACTTCCCATGATTTTCAGTTTGACTGGACTTTGCACTTGATCAGGAGCCCTGTAGATCTAAATGGACACAAACACTGCTTTTCATCCACATCATCCATTTCCTTCAGRGCTGTACACCTCCTTTTTGATCTCATTAGAACATAAGGACAAGCCTAAATTGCAACCACAAAATGCATCCTTCCGGAACAGGCTGAAAGAGGATTTTATAGGGGGAAAAAAAACCTTTCAGTGTGCAATTGTCTCAGATTTTCCTGCTGCATGCACAGAGGTAAAGAGATGAATCCCATGCCTATCCCTGTGGAGTTGCCCTGTTGATCAGATGGGTCATACTCACTAACACGGTCCTGCCCTGCAATACCTTGTRCCCACAGGCCGAGCTATGGTTACACAGCTGGTTCAAAGTCACCCATACAAGGGAGACAGAGCCCTGCCTTTACACAGTGCATCCTGTAATGCAGATACCCCTTCCATTGAGTAGACACAKTTTTTAAGATTTCATAGGCATATCTGGAAGAAATGAGCTACAAAACATGAGCAGAACTCAGCTGGGAATCTAGAATAGAGCGTTGCACTGCTAGGTTCCCACACGTGCTCCACTTCCCCCTCAGCCAGGATTGTACAATATTGCCACCACGTGGGGCAATACTGAACTGACTTCAAACAGCAAAACACACATATTGCTGAAAAAGAAAAAAAAACAAAAACATTTTTTCCTTTCAAAAATTCCAAATAGCCAGGTTTTATGATGTGAAATGCAAACAGAAGTTTTTGATAATGTTTTCTTCAATGCATCATTCCAAATTAAAACCAAAAGACCAGGAAGTTAGTCCAGTCCCAGTGTTTGCAGAGCKGACAGTGGAAAGCAGCTAGATACAACCTGAGGGAGGTGCAGTCGGGGGGAATTGTTGTCTTCATTACAATGAGAATGTAATGAGACAACATAACAGGAAAGGACAGCTTTGAGCAAAGATTGAACTTTACAACAGGTATTTTAAGAGCCTGGCAGATATCTAAAGCAATAATRCTCTCTTCTCCCTCACTGTAATCCTTATGGGATACTGTGGTGAGGAGAAAGTGGAATTATGGAATTGRTGAAGCTTGTTCATCATGAACAATACATATTCTGTGCAATGTTCTTTGGCATCACAAAACAAAAAGGCTCTTTCAGTAAGAATCAAGCCTCAGAAAAGGTCTGTGGTATAAGAAAAAATTGCTGTCCTTAATTTAAAGGAGGAGAAAGAAGGGACAAGGCAAGCACTCAGAGTCATTTATCATAGCTCTATACATTCTATGAAACGGGCATCACTTACTAGGAAAGGGAAAAAAGATTTCTGSTCCTCTCTAAGGAATGAGGATAGTGAGTCTCCCGCAAAGGGAGGGATGTCAGAAAGCTTACAGAATATTCACATGGGGGAGAGGCAAGGGCTGAGGACTCCCAGGTATTTTGGCGTAAGGAGGGTTGTTTCTGCCCTCTTCACCCTGTCATTTCTAACTGCAAACTGCCCTTTCAAACGGCTGTCCCGCTGCCATCTCAAGCACAGGCAAAGAGAAAGAGCTGCCCACGGCAAGGAGGGCCTTCACCTACTTGTGCGATGCCGGCGATGAAGGCATTAAAGCATGTCGAGACGCGCATTTTCTGCGGTGCAATCATGAAGCAGCCTTCCTGCTGATCATAGCCAAGCAGGACGTACAGGTGACGCTTGACGGTGTTGAAGGCCTTGGCGCTGCTGATGTCCGACTCGGCGCTGCTCTCATCCTTTGCCATGAACTTCATGAGCACAGTGATGAGCTGGTGGACAGTCTGGTGATCGATCCCCGCATCTTCTGGTAGCAGATCTTTTATTGTATTATCATTCTCTGGGGAGGGTTGTCCTATCGGCACAAGAGAGACACTGAGGTTATTCCATCCATTTTTGTTTTCTCACATTTAATAAAGCTGCTAATCTTCCCATCCCAGTACATCTCTGCCAAACTGAGTAACCATTCCTTCATATCAATGTGAATTAAAAGCAAATTGGATTCCATGGCCAACAAATTCTCATCTAGCAAGGTCTTCGTGCTTTCTCAGCAAATATTAGTGGACATAAGTCTTTTCAGTTTCATTCCCCAGACTGTTATAGATTTTTACAATATTTCCATGTACTTTTAGAACTGTTTATTATTATCAGACTCTTTTAGTAATTGCTTTTAGAGTTGTCATCTTCTATCTCACCCTAGTGTAAGGCTTTTTATATTGCTGAAGATCATTAATGCTTAGCTGTCTTTAAAGTTCTCTGCTACACTCAAAATAGCTCCTGAATTCACAAAGAGCCATTTCGCACATGAGTGTATCAGGTTCTTTTCTATGTGGGCAAAGCATGCTCCTGTTCAACTGATTACTCAGTACACTGTGAATTAGTGTCTGTTGAGAATATTGCAAGTCCTGAAGAAAGAAGTAAAACAACGGAACATGAGATTTTCACTTCCAGCTGATCAGAGTACACAGGGCTCAACCAGAGCAAGAAATCTCAGTGCTGACCGTTATTTAGAGATTACACACTTGCTTGGGCCCTGCTGATCTAGCTATTCAACAGGGTTGACACAAGGTTGACACAAGGGCTGCATCTTCACAAAATGCTGTCAGTAAATAAAAAAAATGGATGGCTATAATAAACTCAGGGTGGCTGTAAGTATACAGAGGTATACAGGAGAATACGAGAACTGCAACTTCTAGTACCTGCACTCAAATGTATTTTGTTAACTGATGCTTTCACTTAAAGGTGAAAGATCAACCTGATCATAGGTTACCCATTGGGTCAGTACACTTAAGAATTACTAATTCCTATGGGAAATGAAACACAGGAGGACAAAACATTAGTAGAACAATTGACTTCTCTGGATAATTTCCCCCAGGCCTGACGTACTATTTACAATGAGGAGGCAGTTTTCAGTATAGATCTAGAGTAAAACTTGAATTCAAACTTTGTAGAAATATCTTGCATAAGTTTACCTTCTGAGTTTGCAAGAGAGCCAGTACTAGTGCCTAGCTTTTCCTGTTCCATCAGAATATCAGCCTTTTCCAACCTACCTGGTGTTTGGTCTGGTGTCCCACCAAGTGCTGGAGCAGACTGCTCATGTCTGGTCAAGCTGACAGCTTGAAGGAAAAAAGCAAAAAACAAAACAAACGAAAAAAAACAAACCAAAACAAAACAAAACCACACCACCAGAAGAACAACAAACAAAAGAACAGCTCTGTTTACATAAGCAGTACTGGCATCTTAACTGTCAGCATATATTCAGCGCTACCATATTTGCATTCATTTACTCATGCACTGTTGTCAGGCAGTGAGTGTAACTATTTGAAACATGTCACTTTTGTGCTCTATAGATTTTCTGCACTGGGTTCTGTAATTCTAGTTTTCTTTACCATTCGGTTTTGCTGGTACAAGAGTCATCACACGGGAGCATCTGTGCAGGATCTGTGCTGATTGAGAGGGATTACGTAAGGTTCCCAAATATGGTGTCGTCTGGTTTGGAGAAAAGGAATTGCCTCAATAACTTTAGCAGTTCATTAGTACCCAAGAYGGAATGCTGTTGTAAGGATAGGAGCAATCTCTGGGGACCAATCTGAATGCCAGACTAACAGGCATATGTAAAATTCTCAAAATGAAAAAATGTAAGTTTTACTTTTGCTTGGGAAATATCTGTATGGTGCTCCATACAGACCTATGATTTTCCAGCACCTAAACTGTCCTCCCACACAAGACAGCAGGAAGGATTTGTTGCATGCACATTCCTTTCTTGACAAAGGAATTCTGAACATATCCAACAGCTCATCCAAGACACTAAGAGCTGTTTCTAAGATGCCTAGTAAACACTGCATAAACTGATCAATAATTTTAATTAATAAATAAATTAATAGTAATTGTTCTGTGAACACTATCTCTGTATTATACAAAATTACTGTGTATTAGTCACAGAAAAAAAATCTATCAACGAGCCTTAGAACATTTTGTTCTGGTATTTTAAATAAATATAGACCTAATATTTGCCTATGTTATTTGTCAAACTCCCTGACTTGTCATTATCTGAACAATATCCAAGTCGGTCAGAAATCTAAATTTGCTTTCCCAATGGAAAAATATTGACAATTCCAGTGAGTTCCCAACAAAAGGATGCAATCCTAAGGGAGAGGATACAGGTGTGTCACAAGAACATAAACAGATACTCAACGAATTTTGCTGGTTAAGGTTTCTGGAAGGGAGAGCGCTCTCTTTGACTCCACTGGACCCTTCACACTGTCCCTCAGGGAACGCACACTCTTCTGACGGTTACGTGCGAAACGAGCCCTCTTGATCTTCCACATTGCTGCATCACTGAGGTTGGCGACATTTGTCCGGACAGCAGTGATAGCTTTGCAAATGCAATTGACCAAGTTAGGATTCATTCCACAGCACGGCAAGGCCCTAATGCTGCCAAGTGCCAAGTGCAGATGGGCCCCAGGTCCCACTGAAGTCAAGAACGCTTCATATAGGTTCAAGGGGTCCATCTGCAAGGAACTCATTTGCATGCGTTCAGTCTAGAATCTGTAAAACCCAAAACCACAGAAGTTTTTTTAAAAAAAAAAAAAAAAAAAAAAAAGACCTTGTTCCTTCTTTATTTAGAGATTGGACAAAATCAGACTCTTGAACCCAAAACCTGAATTTGAGGGTAAGGGACTATAGGGTGTCCTCTATTTAAAATGGCAGAGGCCTCAAAAATGCACTCATATCAAAATGCTGCCTTGAGTTCTACCTCAAATGGAAATCCTGCAYTGCCTACATCTGTCATCCTGACCTGAACAGTTTCCAAAATCCTGTGAGTGTGGTTATGCTTTTCCAGTACTGTTTCCAGCAGCATCAGTGCACCTATCTCAATGGAGTCACTAAAGTTTTTCTCTATTCAGGCCTGTGGCATATTCAAAGACTTGGAATTTTATTACCTGAGTCACCAAAGCTRGTGACCCCATCTTTTGAACCTCTTATAGAAAGGGTAAGGAGAAAGGAACAAAAGAATTTTGAAAAATATCTTATGCATTTCAAAAATTAAATGCTCTCAGATATTTTTACTTAAAGATTTGGCCCGATATCTGCAGYTAGAGGGGCTATTGACCACTGCTGAGATTGCCTTCTCAGGTCACAGCAATAGCTCCCAACTTCAGGCCAAGCTAACTATATAAAAAGCAGAAAATGTTTGCAGCTCCATCTGTTTCCTAGRTGCATGCAGCAGCAGCATCTGGGCTTTTTTAGGCACAGGGCTTCACACAAGTGCAAGAGGAGTCATTAGGCTGTGGATGGAGCCRATGCTATCCAGACAGCTTCCCCACCTCCTCCAAGCAAGCCAGATGCAAACAGAACTGGCTCATGGCCACGACTTGAGTGAGCATGACCACAGGTATGCCCAGGTTATTATTTTAGTCTCTCCCTTCCCCTGTCAAGTGAATGGAGATATGTAACCTCATCATCAAGAAACAAAATATGGACAGTACAAACATTTACAGAAGTTTGTTACCAGCCCCTGCCAGAACAGTAAATCAAGATACTGCTTGGTTCCAAATATTTCATGTCATGTCCCATGCATTTGCTTGTGCATTGGGGAACATGCATTTCCTAGGCCTGGGATCATACCTTCATCAGGCTTTTACAGAACCGGGTCAGGCATGATCTAGCCCTTTGGGAACGGTAACATTAATAGTGCAAGAACTACAAAGGAACAAATAGGTTAATACAGGTTGAAATTGATCCATAATAGAATCAGATCATATTTCAGCAGGGCTAGGAGTTACATTCTAGTGAGAACTAAAAGCACAGTGCCAAAACTTGCAATGGAATATATCCTAATCTGCACTTGGGCAGTCAGAAAGCATTTGAGTTATTCTCTTCTGACCTGAAAGATTAGTTAGTTTATGCAGGTGAGGCAGACATCCCTCTCATACCCTTGCAGACAGCTGAAATTCCAGCAGTGG
Organism: Eudromia elegans; assembly: GCA_003342815.1. NCBI lineage: Eukaryota > Metazoa > Chordata > Aves > Tinamiformes > Tinamidae > Eudromia > Eudromia elegans. Next base: position 6,611,306 of record PTEX01000006.1, read on the forward strand.
ATAAAGACGATCAGAATTATTTGGTTTCTGCTTACTTGTTGGGAAAGGGAATTCTTTGTTGCAGTCCAGATGAAGCTGTGCTTCCAGAGACAGTGTCTCAAAGCGATTCACAAAGAACTCCCAACTCAAAGCTGGAATATCTGCCTTTAGAAAATGAAGTAGCAAAAGCTTACTAAGAATTGTGGGCCTGTCCTTAACAACCGTGTCAAACTGGAAATCGAGGCAGAGGCAGAGACCCTGTGTAGGAAARAATGGAAGAAAAAAAAGACATGGAGGTGAGATAAGACTATTACAAGTGTTTTTAAAGGTATGGGAAGTCAAAGATCATAAGTTCTGTCAATTATTACAAGACAAAGATCCTCTTTTCTAGTGCTTTAAATTGGGAGCAATGTTATCAATATCAGCAGAAAAGTAAGGTAAGTAAGGAGATAATAAACAAGCCCCATATTTAGAATGGTGAGTTTTCTACAGTGATTTGAAGAATACAAAGATATAGAAAAAAATCTGCCTACTGAGCATTTGGCTCACATTATCACAATTTAACAACATTTATAGCTTTCTCCAGCAACAGTTCAAATGCCACAGTAATCCTTTGAAGCCAAAGTTGTAGCTAGGACAGTATCATTTCCCACAGCTATTTTGTATTTTTGTCAGTTATCACAATTCACAAGGCTTGTCTTTTGACCCATTAACAGTGATGATACTGTACACCTGAATCCCCTTGAACTCTGGGCCAAAATTCAGTTTCCTATTTGAGCTTTCCTATTTTTTTGTCTCACATAATGAGCCTACCTGTAAAGCTGGTCTCTTTATGGTGTCAAGTAATAGTCCAGCTCTTGTAGCTACTGCTGGGTTCACATCTTCCACAGCAGTCAGGAAACAGCAGAATGCATGAGCCAAAGAATACTTCAGTAGGTGGTTTTTTGTCACAGAGTGAATATCCAAAAACCTGCACAACACAGCCACCTTCTCCACTGTAGCGGCCGCACCATGAGACAAAGCATATGTTCATTTTAGTTTAGACAACAGCATCTTTATGTCCTGATTAAGATACAGATATTCAGAAAGCAAAAACAAAAAAACAGCTGACAAATATGACTGAATTTGATCTTATTTTAATTATCCAGAATGTCTCYTGTTCTCTTCTATTCTGCTGCCTTTTGTACTGTAATTGTCTTTAGTATTGTAATATTTGGTACTTGTAAGTTTGCCTTTGGCATTGTAATATGGTAAACTATCTCCAAAACTCCTCAAACCAGCAAAAAGATAACCACCAATTACAGTTCTCCTCACTTACAGTTTGGAAAGCTCTACCTCTTCAGCAAAGCAACACACAAAGAGGCTACAATTCCCACGCCTACCTGCTTCAAATCGCATCTTCCAGTCTTTGCTGTTGAAATTGCTGTTAATGATTGTCCAGAAAATGTCAGCTCCGTGAGGAAGTGAAAGCGCATGGAGAAGAAGTGGGACTGCCAGGGAAGAAAGCTGAGAGAACTCAGACTTCACAACTCCCCACAAGCTGCAAAAACCACAAACAGCAAGTCTGCTTATAAAAGCAATCCTTTGGTATCCTTTCTTCTAAATTGTGGGGGCCCACACTAAATGGCCACACTGTAGTGAGGAAYATGCTTTTCACGACAGCCTCCATGAGCCACCCAAAGCACTCATGTGAACACTATGGTTGCTGGTAGGAGAACACTCACTGACTGCAAAACAACTGGTGCAGAGTATCCAGTTGTGCATGACATCCTGTCCCTAGCAGTGATCCTTTTGCATTTGCCTATATAGTTGGCTGGCCCCCTATGACTCCATACAGTTTCCAAAGATAGGTCTGAGTTGTAGATTACACTACGTGTATGAAAATATTAGCATTAGACCCCATAACTAGCTCAAAATTCAAAGTCTTCAAACTTCAGACTATCTTCTGAAACTATTTCCAAACTAATTTATTCTGTTATTCTGCAATTTTATCTTTTTCTAGCAAAAATGCTATCTACAAAAGGCCTAAAGGAGAAGCTCAGTGAGTTTGAATCTTATCTCCCTTGTAGTAGAACACCTCAAATAGACACAGCAAAATGAACTGAGCAAACCCAAGACTTATTTCCAGGCAGATTGAGGGCAAAATGAAGTGCTGATCAAAATGTTTCATTAAAGCCCAAACATTTTTCCCATTTCTCTGATGAAATCTTATTAAAATGTAAACTCTTGTATGTCACATCCAAGAATGCCTAGTTAGAATCAAAGAATGAGCAAAATATGTGATAGCCTACCTTGCAATCAGCATATGATTTTGAATATAGGCTAGAAATTGTGGGTGATCCTTTCTTGCTATATACAGGCATTCTCCATGAAGACACAGAATCTTCAGGCAGTTCAGCATATTAAAAAGAATGTCTGGCTCTTCAAATCGTGACATTTCCTGTGCAAGCAGATGTACTACTCTCAACACAGTGAAACCACTAACCAAAACTTCAAACTACACAARTAAACAATATTACCTGCAGTATAGTATATATGAGCTTCAAGGTAACTGGGAGTTGCTGATAACAAAATTTTCTTTCCGTGTCATTTTTTACAGCTGTAAAAATGCAAGTTACCATAAACTGTTGTTAGAGTAGCTCATTCAAAGTAAAATTAAAGGATATAAATGTGAAAGAGATAAATTAATTCTACAATGAGATAAAATAGCAAGGAGTTTAGCATCTAATTTTTGCTAMGTTAAGTGTTTAATATGCTCAAAGAACAGTATCTTTAAAGATTTCTGAGAGTCGGTCTGGTTTACTACCAACATAATGCAGCCTTCTCATAAAATTTGAATGTTGGAAGTACTAAATGCATGCAAAAATACTGACAGTGCATTGCTGGATTTGAAAGACTGCTTGAAAAACTTGTATTCCCCTTTGAGACATGTACGTAAGGCTTCCTATTTGAAGCCTTACTGGAAACRGCACCCTTTCTCATCCTTAACCTACCAGTGTTTTCTGTGGTCTCTGTGTGATTTCCTGGGTTTTCTCCATGTTTTGGTGCTGATTTATCTTCCTCTTCTCCTTCAGTTCCTATAATAAACTCAGGTCTAGTATACAGAAGACTATCCTCAAGGTTATCTGTGGGCTCCTTTAAGGACATAATAAGTTAAATTCATTTCTTGATGTTATCCAAATACAATAGGCCAAATCCTGTTGTTTAAGTTATATTGTATGTGAGAGAGAGAAAAAAAAAAAAAAAAAAAAAAAAAAAGACTGAAACTGCCACTGCCTGTGACCCTTGTGCATTTAAATCACTCCCATATTTAAAATTGTGCACTAGCAAATGCATGTTGACTATGAGACTATGGTTAACAGATTTACAAGACCTTAAGAGAATTGTGTGTCCATATTGGAGCTGAGGAGAATACAGACAGAGGCTCAAAGCTTCACCGAGTCTGGCATGCTTGCCTTGGAAAAGTCACTCCATTGCACAGAGAGGAGCAGAACATATTGCCCTTTGGACTATGCAGTTACAGGCTTAGAAGCCGATGGTGTCTCGATCACTTTTGCATTRAAAAACAAAATATAGTCCTAGGTTACTTCCCCTGTATGTGCCCAGAAACTTAGGAATACAAGTGGCTATTGCTGCTGTAATAAAACTCAATATTGATGCTAGAAATGCTACAAAGGCYCAGCCACTGAGGAGACTCTACCATTTGCCACTTTCCATTTGAGGCCACAATATCAWCAGGAAATGGCTTGAGATGACAAAATGTTACTGAACACTGTGTGTCCACAACCTACAACTGGTGTGTTCACCAAAATGGAACTCCAAACCATTTACGCATCAAGATCACAGTGCCCACCACCAAAAACAAACGACCAAAAGAACCTGTTACCACCGCGCGTCACTAGCCATAGCAAATCATTAGGAYGAGAGGAGTGATGGTACTTTCTGAACTGTCAGATGGAAGAGTGCACATAATAAATATTCAGATGGAAATAAATTCATCACACTGTGGGTACYGTTTAAAGTCTTATGTGGCTTTGCAGAAGAAATAAATGTGACTAGCAGAATTTGGCTGAGTCCAATATCCATGTCTGATGAAGTTGGATACTCAACCTGAAATATTTCCGGAAAAATGTGCATTTTCAATAATCAAGGACCAAATAAGGTCTTTCAAGTTGCTCATTTGAGAAATAATTAAAAAAATCTTTCTAAACCAATATTCATTGGAGAAAAAACCACTCAACTTTTAAAACAAGATGAAAAGAACTAAATATTATCATTTCACAGATAGTACCACAGCAGTGTCCTTCCAACGCACTTCAACATTGATAAGAGGAAGAGTCCCATTATACTATACTGGGACTCTATAATTTCCCATGCATTCTTTCTTTCCATCTCTCCAATTCAAACACATAAGACTTTACAGTTCAATAGAATTTTTGCTTTAACCTTTCAGATGCTCCATGGCAAAGGTCAGTGAAACTTTGTTCCTTTATGCACAATGTAATGAGCAGAACTAAGGGCTTTATCACATCACTGCTACAGACCATAGTTTGTTCTACTTACCACAAGTCTGATTTCTTCTTTTGGAGCAAGCTGTTCCAGCAGCTCAAAACCCAGCTGGTAACACAGTATACTGGACTGACACAGACCACATTCAACTGCTTTTTCATCTTTTTGACAGGTGTGGGAACCACCCCAAGGTGCCTGTAACACATTGTTTATGATGGAAATTATATCTTTTGAAATACTGTTCTCTAAGCCCAAAGTGACACCATCATCCTGCAGTTCCATCTGAAAAAGAATAAAAAGAGTAAGGATKAATCATTTATTTAAAGGCCACAGCTCTGACTAGTCTGCTAATTCCTACATTTCYGCTGTTGTTAAAACACAGTACCAAGAAGAGTTTGAGATAAATTTGAATTCACAGTTTCAAATATAGCCACTGATGCTGAGGCACAAATTTTAACAGCTAAAGTAAGATTTTCAAAGTCAAATAGACAATTTCAAGCAGAAGATCCATTAATTTTACCTGATGATGGTTATYCAAACCACCTGGGTTCAGATTCACAATGAATAAATTTAGCTATTCAAACTTCAGCATTTAAAGCAAGCCTATCACTATGCCTCTGTCTGTAGTTTTTAGAAAAAATGTATCTCTAAAGGGCAGTTCATTTCAATCATATGAGACATCTAACACAGGGTGAAAGCATCTCCCTTAACTTTATTGACTATGAATACAAAACTTGTTAAAGTAAAGCTTGCTAGAAAGCTTTGAATGTCTTGTACTTTATGTCGTTCTTCAGTGGAAAGGGACTAAGTGACTTTAAAGACTTCTAGTGTCCTTTAATGTATTTATTTTTCTTCTGGAAGTACCTGCTTCAAGATGAGATCAAACATAAGTATGAAGCAATTAAGATTCATTTCGTCGTCCTCACAGTCAAAGTCAATATTCTTTCCACCAGGGGGTCCAAAGTTYTTGAATGGGCTGTGAAAAGGACTACGTAACGGACTGCGAAATGGGCTCTGGAAAGGACTTGGGAAAGGACTCAGCATGTTGTGCTGGACTCTGCGGCCAGGGTCAGAAGCAACGCTTACCTGAAAGCATTAAAAAACATAAAAAGGCCAMATGAATGTTAGGCAAACTCATTCTATATGAAACTATGGCAAATAGTAGCAACTTTGACTGTCTTATTACTCTGTTTTATAACTGGTTTTTGTGAAATTTAAATGTGTCCATTAATGCCATTGAATGTTAAAATATGATAAAGTACAGAGGTTATATGGATGCACAAATTCTTTTAAGTTAAATGTTTGACAGTCATTAACTCCACTAAGGAGGAAATTTTGCATCATAAACCAAACAGAAAATCAATATAGGTAATAAAGTGGTCCTCGAGATTACAATATTCTGCTCTATGATCAAAGAATACCAACTCCAATAGTAGTGATCAAAGAATACCAACTTCAATAGTAGTGATCAAAGAATACCAACTTCAATAGTAGTAGCCAATAATAAATAAATAAATAGTTTGTCTAAACCTCTAAACAATAAAGAGGTTGTGGAGTCTCCTTCTCTGGAGATATTCCAAATCTGCCTGGATGCCACCCTGTGCCACGTGCTCTGGGTGTCCCTGACGGAGCAGAGGGTTGGACTAGATGATCTCTAGAGGTCCCTTCCAACCYCAACCATTCTGTGATTCTGGGATCTCAAGACAGCCGTGTAACCAAATCTATGCCAAGGATACAAGCAGCTGTAAACAACTCAACACACAACATTCCTAGTCTCTACTAAACAGGTACTACAGGAATATGCAGGYTCACTCTGGGTGATCAGTTGCCCATGAAAAAGTCGTTGTTGACGGCAGTGAATAGAACATACAGAGACTGAAAATGAAACCAAGGCAAACACTCCAAATATATACCCAGCAAAACGGTTCACTGAGAAAGATTATGTAGTTAACTCCTATCTGCGTTATTTTCACACTGACCAAGTGATAGAAACGTATTAATACAAGGGATCATAGCAATCTTTTCAATTCTTCATATGCATTCTATTATGAAAACTGTTTTAAGGAAAACAAAAAAAAAAAAAGGAAAAAGTATAAATAATTATTACCCTCCGAGCTGCAAGATTTCCTGACAATTCACTGGCTCTCGATTTTCTTTGATTTGCCAATTCTTTTACAGAATTAACTCCATCAGAAAACATGCTGATTAGTAACTGAAGAGGGACAACAATGTCTAGTTCAGATAACACCTGAAGAAAGACAATAATTAAAAACAGCATCGGCTTTCAAATGTGATCTAAAATACTAGCCAGTTTTATAGGCACATTTATCACACAATCCCCAGTTCAGCAAGTTTTGTGCACTTAATTTAAGGAGCAAGTAATATGATGGGAGTCAGTGGGATGAGCTGTGAGCTTAGGTTTCAGTTACAAGCAGGGCAAAGAACTAGCAAAGTAGAGTATTTTCCAAGTATTTATTGACATCTCTTTTACGCTACTTCAGATAGCTTTACAGGCAAACACACAGGTGTCAGAGGTTATTCAAGAAAAGGTTTCTGTGAAGCCAAAATATCACCAATACTTGGATAAGTATTTATCATCTATATTATTTCCAAATACTGAATTCCTGTAATTATCCCAAGGATGCAGAGTGATTGCAACAGACTTTAATATATTGAGAAGCCTGGTTATATGCCAATCACTGAGGGAATATTCATCATCTATTTGGTCAGCAATATACAAACTCATTTAGACTTGTCAAGCTGTTACTAGTAGTAAGCAAAATCCACAGAAATCATATCTTACTAGAAAATTTTGCATACAGGAGAATAACTACCATCATAGGGTAAACTGCTTTTTGCAGAGACTACACCAAATAACCCTCAGCAGTCCAGAAGTGATAACGAGTTATCACAGTTATTATTCCAAGGACTGGGGCTGTAGAAAATGACATGCCCTTTTGAATGTCCTTCCCCCAGAGGACAGCTACAGAAAGCTTCTGTAGCTTTTGCGTGTGAACATCAGCTTTGTGGACAAATAGAGCACAGGAGGCCCAGAGCAGAAAGCCTGAGGAATCCAGAGMCATCCCATTGTCTGTGAGAAAGACTCTTTCTCAGTCTCAAGACTGCCTCTGGAGCTTGGCACTAATTTTGGAATATACAGACCACATTGCAGAGAGACTAAAGAGCTCAACTGGCAGTATGCCTGAGATACCTGACACAGGTGACRTTCAAAGGGCAAAGAATGTCACAGTCTTTCAGTATATTGTCCATGATGGGTTGGTAAGACAAAACTTCCCAGGAACTATCTACATATCTACATTGGGCCCAGACCAAAAGCAGAAARGTTTCCTCGACATTGAAAAATAAGCTCCTTTTTTCAAAATCACAAGCTGCTTCAGCATGACCTGGCAAGAAAGAACACTTACATGCAGCCAAAGCAAGGCTTGCTCTTGCACRGAGGATGGATAACCTGTGAATCGACAACTAATGAAGCCAAACATCTCCTCCATAGAAAAAGGGAGAGGGCAAAGTTCAATATCAAACATTTTGCTGAAAAGAAGAACAAAAATACAGGATCACTAAGTTGCATCATCTGCTATACAGATAGAAAGTTAATCTTACTGCCAGCAGTAGGGATGCTTCTGTCATCTGGAACCCTTTCTTTCCAAGCAGACAGGGAATCAAGCTATGTTGCTCATACTATCTGTGTGGGCTGCACAAGGTCAGTCCCAGTGGTGCGCCTTGTAGGTATATGTTACATCTCAAATCAGCCCCAGTCAGGCTGTGCAGGTAACTCTGGGGAAAACACTTTAAAAAAAAAAGTATTTCCATGTGATAGGACAATCTCTTTCAAAACCAAATGCATTTCTCATCTCACCACACACCCACTATTCCTAATTTATACTAGAAATGCTTACATCACCCCCTATAAGTAAAGCTACAGTCAGCTTCAGAACCTTTAAATCAGTTAAAGGCAATGTAAAGTTGTATTGTAGAAAAGAGAACACCAGACAGGGAATTATGAGTCAGCCAGCCACAATTCTTATTCTGGGGCTTCTCTTGCTCAGCAAGGGAAAACAACACCTAAAATCAGTAGAGTTTACCACTCTTCCTGTACCAGCTCTGCAGAGCTGCTCAGCAGGCACCAGGCCGCTGCTAATCCCCACCTTTTCACATCAACTGCTGCCAAAGGGAGAAAAATGCTGCAGGAGGCCACTGAATATGCACCTTGCCCTTAATGTAGATTCAGGAATATCAAGAGGAATAAAAGAAAGCTTTCCCAAAGCTTAAGCTTAAACAGAAGCATGAATAGTCTAAATGGAATTCATGAATGATTCAGCAGCATTCACTTGCTATCGTCTACMGGACTTGGGAAAGCMATCTCAATGGCATTTTTATGTTATTATCATTATTTTATTGTGCTAACACAGTAAATAAATGACACATACACACAGAGAAATGCTCCTACATGTCTCTACTTACCTTAACACTTCCCGGAAMTCTTTCAGTTGATTATCAGGCACTTCTGTCCTTATAGCTTCCAACCACTCTGGCATAATACACTCCCACACTGGCTGACTTATYACGTTGTATGGAATCAAGCAAAGGATGCGATTCAGACCTTCCTTTAGCTGGGTCACAGCAGTACAGGATTTGTCCCAGTATCCACCAACCTGTGGGTATTTCCAGCAATCACACTGATCAGTGATCATTCTAGTCCACATTATTTGTCCAGCACCATAAATTTGCTCACTGTGTTGCAGCTAAGAAACTCTGGGGGATGGATCATCAGTATCTTCAAGACAGAATTTAGAGGTCGCCCATGGAGACTGCACCGTTTTTTTCCTCTTGTTTGACTCACAGAGCAACAGAGGACTGTCCAAAATTTAAAAGAAGCTTGTTCACTTCCAGGTTGCAACACAGAGTAACCCCCTATTGTCTACACTTCTCAGGGCAGGACAAACMCACAGCTTGGACAAACTTGCAGCTTCACTTCTTTGCTCTGCTCCATCAGTTAATGTTGAGTCTTTATACTGAAAAACTTGGTCTGTATCACATTGTGGTTTTAAATCTTTTTTCTTTGAAGGAAGGTTCTAAACGATGGAGCCCAAAAATATATAACTTCTAAGTAAATACATAACTGGCCTACAGAGGATAATTATTTTCGTGACCTCAACTCATCTTTGCTGTTCCTTACTAATGGCTCTAGAGATATCTGCTACTTTGGCAGCAACCACAAGTAATCTCAACCAGCAAATTATTTTGTCTCCGTTCATCATAGCTAATTTCATGACTGTTCATTTTTGTGTTCTTTTTGACTCTTGCAAMTCTCACATGTTGTCAGTCTTACGTATTGCAATGGGGATAATAACACTTAAAAAGGGGCCTCAATCCAAGATAAGCAAAAGATCCACAACAGACTATACAGGTTCACTGATTTCCCTCCTCCAGCTTTAAAGCCCAGACCTCTTTTCCTCACTTCTCATACCCACTGCATCCATCCATTTCTCAAATTCTTTCACTGCACTCCAATCCTCCCATAAAAGAGGTCTGTCTTCACAGTGATGATTCAGGGCAMACACATATGCACTTGCTGGTATACATATGCAAAGCAAATCCAACATATTAATTTATGTAAAATACATGAATCTCTATTTCCTCCCTGATGATATAATACATCACAGCAAACTTTAGGCGCTTCCTAGTATGGTCACTTRATTATAGGGAAATGAAATAATATGTCCACTAGACATTTTGTTTACAGAGGTTGTAAAATGAAAGTCTTCTCCAATTTTACAGAAGCATATGCATAATAGATGGCAGGGATAAGTGAGGGGAAAGTCTTAAACTTGTTAAGACTTGGTAATAACTTGTTAACTTGCAAAAAAAAATGCTAATCTACTGGTTTCAAGATCATATTAAGGTTTCAGTAGAGGAATACTGACAAATTTGCCCAAACTTTGATGGGCATCTTTGCTATCTAAGCTAAGAAGGTAGTTCTGTTTATAGCTAAGGAACAGAAAGACTCCTTCCAAGAGTGATTCCAAGACAGGACTTCTCAGGTGTCCTGAATGATCCTCCAGCTTAGTCTCTGTCCATCAACAAAAAGGCAAACCAAGGCACAGTAATCTCATGAGGTATTAATTTAGGTACCTGGGCAGCGTGACTTAATGAACTTTAACATACACTTGCAGAGAGATGGTATGCAAAGAGCAGAGAAACAAAGATTTGTAAACGGAACAAGCAAAGGACAGGCTTATACCCAGGAGCAGAGAAACTGTGCCTATTTCTTAAGACAAGTTGGGATAGTTTGGGATTTTATTCTTTGAGGCAAAATTACAAATCTTCATATAAATTATTCTTACCCTGGCAAACTCCATTGGTTTGGGAAGGAGGCACATAACCATCACATCAAATCGAACGTCACAAACTGTCTTCAACCACTTGGTAACAAACTGGGGTTTAAGCTTTTCAACCAGGCTACCAACTTCATCATCCATCATATAAGCTGTAGAATGAAACCACTGGAAGACCATACTAACCAGCCTTGCTAAACTCTCTGTGGGTGTATTCTCACTGGGAGTACAAAGGCTCACCTGGAGAACAGAAACACAAACCAAATTTAATTTCTAGAATTAAAGGTGGGAAAGTGTTTTTGTCCACTACATTTTGCACATTCTGAGATACCTGGATGCAGATTACATAGTAGGTAATTTAGCTGATCAGTTTTAAGAAGAGATTGGCACAAGATTATTGACAAAATATTTTCATAATCAGAAAATATATATTTGAAAGAGTATGAAATTTCTTTGTTAATTTCAATACTGAAAATATCAATGCAGAATGCTTTGACAAACAGTAATAGTCTAGTACAGGTTTCAGAATGACTTTTGATTTTAAAGTGTATAATATAAAGTCTAGAAGGAGGAAAAAAAAGAACGAGAGAGAGAGAGATCATGTAAAAATGAATGACAGGCCAGCCAAAATGTTTCAAAGTTTGAAGGAGAATAGTTTGTTGGCAGAACAAAAGAGAATTCTGATTTGCAGAAATGTTTCTGATTTTGYCTTTTTGTCCTCWTTTGGAACAAGAATGAGTTCCAAGTTCTGAAAAATTCTCCCAGTGATTAACGTTATTCTTCCCTCCTTCTTTAACCTTACTTTATCCAGAAAAATGGCTGTGCTGCAAAAGCAGCCCACATCCGAGCCCAAGCTTATATCCCAACTCGCAGACAGGSACGTTGCCAAGGTGTTACCTGCTGTTTGAGTTTGTGATACCTTCTGGGSCCAGGAACCTTTCAAGACACCAAACACAGGTGCTATAAAGAAAAGAGATACTGAGGCTTTAGAAAGTAGGGGGGGAAAAAAGCACGGATTTCTTACCAAAAACCAGATTCCAAACTGGCTCAGGAGGCGTTGATCATGCTTGTCATCATCCTTGTTATCAAAGTCTGTGTTGTCCAAGGAGTGATGGGAAGAAGAGAGGCCCATCTGCCTCCTGCGGTTGAGTTCATGCTCCCTCTGCTCGGCATGGAACTCGGCTTCCTTCAGCAAGCTATAAAACAGGCCTGTGGTCAGTGAACATAGTTTTTCTGCACAGGACACAGGTAGATGACTAACAAKACTGAGAGGTTAAAGCACTTGATATCCTCACTTTCCTGATCATATTAATGAAATAAGATAAATATGATTCAAGGCAGAACTATTCTATGAGGACAATTCTCACAGTTCATCTGCTAGAGTGGCAGGAATTCAGTGCTCCTGCTTAGAACTTACCTGGAAGAAACTAGGATCAATTTGCACAAGATCTGCAAGCAATGTTTACACAAAGGTTGGATACTACTTTTTTTTAATCGATACTTAATTAAATTAACAGCTGTATTACCTGATGACAGCTTCTACGGTACACACGAGCTCCTCTGCCCCGCACTCGCGGGTATTGATAGGGGGTGGGGAGGTCTGGTAAAGATGTGTTTCTGCTGCTGCCCCAACCTCACTGCTGTGATGGTTCGAATGGCACCTTTTGCAATAGCGAACCGGCCTGTTCCCATGGCGGCCGCAGCAGCCTGCCGAGAAGCAGGTGACAACTGCCCTCCTGACATGCGAGCTACAGTTCTGGAAAGSGAAACAGAGACCTGTATTAGGCTGCAGGTGTAGGAGGAGGGATCAAAAGCAGTGGTGAGAATCAGCACAGAGAAATGGTTCAAGTGTTGGCCCTTTCCGAATGCACTACGGCTACATAGRAACTCCTGATGCCAAGTGTCACTGCAGGTCAAGGAAGATGAGCTCAGGCCCATCATTGGGCCTGGACTTAAATGTCAGGGTTGCTCTTTTTTCTTAGAAGGGACCAAACCAGCATTTCAGTCAAACTGCACTTTTTTGCTTGACCCCTGGAAAAAGCTTGCTTCTCCCCACTGCCCAAATGCGTTCATGGATACACTGTGAGAACTTGAAAAAACAGAACAAAACAAAAACGACACAGTAATGGAATGACATTACACACAACATCAAATCATGCCTCATCACACAAACGACTACTTCATCTTACCTTCTTCTGACATATAGCAGAAATTTCAGCTGTAAGGAGAAGGCATACAAAACATCAACACAGAATGACCATCCTTCTGTTTTACTATGGCAGCCATAGGGAAATGGAATTAAATGGAAGTGTTACAAGGAAACGTCCAGTGCTACATCCGTGTCTCAAGATACTGATAAAATCTCTAAGCTTCTTTGACTGCATGAGCTAGGACACTGTATTCTGAGGCCTCCTGGCTATTTCTATGCTGAATTGAAGGAACAGYCATGGAGTAGGAATAGGTGTGATGTGCTCGGCACATGGTCCATCTTCTGCTTATGCTTCTGCCTCACAGGCAGGCTCKTAACACCAGGTCTCTTGGGATGTTAATAGGATAGGCATGCTGGGTGAGACATTGCTCAGGTGAGTTCACACTACCAGGGAAAGAGTGCAGGATGGAAGACTAGCGAGTCTGGATTAACAATGTAAGGATGGATAAGAGGCACAGTGGAGTATAACTCCACACAGAAATGTTCAAAGATTTCATCAGTAAGGCAATAYCTATTCAGTCTGTTACTCCTGTAATACCTAATTCAGTAAATATGGGTGCTTGAGTAAAGAGAAGTACTTCTCCAAGTAAAGGAAACACTGCCAATGTCTACACTGGGTTTCAATTAAAATGAGACAGCAAGTAAAAGCAATCTCCRGTATTCAAGATTTTTCAGTTTGCAGGGAAAAAAAAAAAGACAGAAAGACAGGCAGTACCTTTGTTCAGTCCTTGACAGGGTACTTGAAAGAGTATGAAACTTGTAAAGGCAATTAGCCCATCAACAAGCTCTGTCTGTAGTTTAGCTGCTAACAGCAGTATCATGTTCTCTGACTACTCAAAGACCATAATTCAACCAATGACTGTACCATTCAAAAATATTTTAGAACACTTTTTTGATATCTTTGGCACACTTGTGTTGTTAGGATAGATTTTCAGAAGCTTTAAGAGCTTTAAAATCAGGGCCAGGTTTCTGGAAGAAATAGCCCATTTTCAGACACCAGTGCTGGGCACAAATACTTCAAAAAAATCTGTCACTAGTTGTAGATGTTTGAAGATTTGAAAATCTGTCCAACTGTCTCCCTTTCCTCAAATATGAGGAAATAGTATTACTTAATTCAGGCRAAGGACAATCTGCTAGTTAGTTATTTTTTTAACAGAACTTTACATAGTCTTCAATAGAAGCTACTTTAAAATCCTACAATATCCCTTTAAAATATAATGATATAGTATTAAAAATATCAATAAGCATCAGGCTGTACAGTTATGACACGATGAACATGATTAATCTGCATCTATCTTTAAAATAACTCTTACCTTGCGGCAGAAGGACATCAATCAACCATTCACTGTGATCCCTTAAAAAAGAAAACGTATCTAATTAGCTTGCAATTATTTACGTATGCATTTATTTTTGCACAGAGGTCRGTTATCTAACAGTGTGGTAGGATTGACATTATTCTGAAATAGCTTTTCTAGAAACATAATTTGATAAACTGTACACTGCTTTACCTTATCTGCCTTTGTTGGGCCCTGCTTATTGCAAATTATCACCGTTCTGGGGTTGGTCCATCACGCTCAAGGATTTTAAAAATTATTTCTAAGGCTTTAATTTAGCAAATGAAAATACTCTGTGTTCTGGGTGTCTGGGAGATAAATAATGATAGCAAAGAATAACAGGTAAACATGGAAAAAGTTTTACCAGTACCATTTTTTGTGAGTCTCCTTAAAAGCTATGCTTCTAGCAAATTTAATTTCTTTCCGTGTTTTGAAGCTTTAAATCAGCAATGATTTAAAAAATATGATCATTTCTATGAAATGCAATTACTTTTCCTACAACTGGTGTGATATAAGGTGTCTGCTAAACCAAGTGTCCACTAATCCTCTCCCCTCTAAAAAAACAAACAAAGAAAGTGAATTTTCTGAACTAACTGCAACATTGTCCATTTGAACTAATGATTGGAAATCCATTTGAAAATTAGATTTTGTAAATTTGTGTACATCAAATAAGCAGTATAAAAATTTAGGTTAATTCATCTCACAATTTATGCCTCATGCATTAGAGAGGTCTGGACCAGCTTCAATTCTTTACTCTGCTACTTCGCAGTAGACATTAGAGAATATTCTGAAGTACAGGAAAGTAATGAAGTCTCTGTAAAAGACCTTTCACTGTAATGCCTTGCTTTTAATGGCTGCCAAGGGATAATGAAAGAAARCATTTTATGAGCAAAAGGTTGATCAGTAACGATGTTCTCCTAATGCAGTCGATGCATCGCATGGTATCAGTTCATTCAGCAATTTCATATAATTCATTCAGCCTTTAAAACTCTGCTGTCCAAGATAATGCTGATCTTGCTGGGCGAGTTTCCATAACCCTTACTCAAACACAGCAGGGTGGGAGACAGGGTTGTCAATAGGGYTATCTATAGATCATATGCTGCCATAGTGAAACAGTCTTCTGCAGCACGCTGCTTCAAACTGTTCAGTTTAACAGACTATACCCGGCCGTTTTCCATCTCTTAGGTTACCTACCCTGCAATTCTCTGGCTGCATTCTTCACAAAGATACAGGGGAGGTGGTTTATCACCCAAGGCCACAGACAAGGAAGGGTCAATGCACATCTGAAAAACAGAGAAAAGGAATTAATGCATCTGTCTGTGGAAATTCACTATGGCCATGTTGAGCACATTCTAGCTATAACATACAACACAAGACAGCTTAGGTAATTTTTCAGAATATTTAGTGTTCCAGAGGATGGCACTCAGGACCTGGCAACACAGGATCTTAAATTATTTCTGCCAAAGAGAAGTATATACCTAAAAAGGAGAACCTATGGGAAGAGAACAGGGCATGTCCCACAATCACTGTTTTCACTCTCTGAATTAAAAGCATATTCTATATTGCACATTCACTTTATATTTCATAGTCACTATTGGTTTAGTCAGTTCTTGCCTTCTCAAAAAAAAAAAAAAAAAANCAGG